>VWZD01013577.1:172457-219142 GCA_013396695.1 Sakesphorus luctuosus
CCCCCCCCCTTCATTTTAAAAGAAAAGGACAAAACAGAAATGACCTTGCAATATAAGAAGTGGGTAGTCCTGAACTAGTACTCTGTACTTGGCCTGCTTTTGCTGTATTCTTTGCAGTATTTGCTCTGAAGCTCACATTCAAAAACATAGCAGCTGTTTTCTGCTCTGCTTTGCTCACAGTGAATGGGGTCCCTTGATAGCCCTCAGTACATCACGTACTATTGAACTTGTTCAGGCCCACTGTTCTTCAGAAAACTACATACAAAATCTGTAGTGTGATGATAGCATCTGGGTATGGGAAAATCCTTCAGCAAAGCTGAGCATATTCCTGTCCCTGTAGGAAAGTTCCAGAATGATGAAAGCTTAATAAATTCAGTTTTGTATTGTGGAACAGTGTAAAGAGAATTGAAATTTGATCAGATGCCTTCTGAGTTTATTAAGGGTGTATTTTGCTTATAACTCATCCATGGAGGCTGTTAATGTGATTAATTAAGTAATTGAATGGTTCAGGATGAAGAAAACACATTTGGTTTTTGCTGCCTGTTATTACCACAATGGAAAAGGTGTTGCTCTTCACCTTTCTCAATGAAAGAATGCTTTCATTTTGCTCTGTGGTGAGGAGACTGAATTTGGTTTTGTGAAGCAAGGGACAAAAGCTTCTAAGTGTGGTTAAAGAGAGGAAAAAAAGTCTTCCATCAATATTTATTCCTTTCTGTTTGCTCAGTACTCCTAGTAACACTTTCAGATGTGGGATGGAAGTGTGGCATCTCTTATTACCAACTGTTTGCTGAAGAAGACAATATGAGAAGTGGATTTCAAAAGAGGGTGTTCAGCATACCTTAATAAGAGGAAATGCAGATGAAACTTAAAGGGCTCTTCAGAAACACATCACAAACTTGTGCCTTCCCCAGAATCTAAACTTCAATATGAATAACCCAGCTGGAAAGAAAATAACAAGTGTATTCATCTGTAAAATGAAGTGGGGGAAAAAAATTACCTATTACTTACCAAGTTTCCTTTAATTTATCATTGAACGTCTAGTGACCAACTGCTGGCTAAACGATAAGAACTGGGTTGGTTGGTATGCTGGGCTCTTAACCTGTACCACTTGCAAGTTGCTAAAGCTTTCAACCTTGCTGGTTAACAGGTCTGACCCATGACTTAGTACTGACAGGAAATGCTTGCCTTGGCTACAGCACCTGTAATCTCTTGCCTGTGAACCTGTTTAGCTGTTATATTTAATTAGTTAATATGAATATTAATGAACACTGACAAAGCTGCTTAGCTCCTGCACTTTTTGTGGTTTGGGGTTTGGGTTTTGGTTTTTTTGTTGGTTTTTTTTTTGTTTTGGGTTTTTTTTTTGGATGGGGTTTTGGGGTTATTTTTTGTTCATTTTAAGTTTTGGGTCATTTGGTGTTGAACCTTTTAATCTCATTACTCAGATCAAGACAAGATTTTTGCCTGTACCTTTGCTCATGTCCTTGAGTTGACAAAGGCAGGCAGCTAGAAGAGCCAAAAACCCACAGCTAGAACACAAACAGTAAATTTATTTCCTTCACCTTGCTATCAGGGCTATCCCTGAAGGAGCATCTGGTCATAGGCACACTGGGAGAGACATAGGCATTGTTAGACTTGGTCCACACTAGAGGATCACTGGCCTGCTGTTCAGACAGGTTTGTCCAGGGTTTTTCCCAGCTGCAAAGTCACTTGAGCAATTTGCAAATGTCTTCAGTAGACTCCTGGTTTTTAACTCATTCCTTCAAACCCTGTCTAATAGTACAGTCCTGCAGTATTGGATAAAGAGAGCATGACGTAAAAAAGAGAAACTTTTCCCACCACAGCTTTAAAGATGATGGTGGAGGTGGAGTAGCCTTTAAAGAGTAACTGGAGAGATGGAGACACTTTCTCAATTTTATCACAAGATAAAATGTCCAGCTGATATATTTGGGTTTCATGTTTTAGAATCATAGAATAGTAGAATATGCTGAGTTAGAAGGGACCCACAAGAATCATCGAGTCTGACTCCTGGCCCTGCACATGGCACCCCAAGAGTCGCACCATGTGCCAGAGAGAACTGTTCAAATGTTTCTTGAGCTTAGATAGCCTTGGTGCTGTGACCACTTCCCTGGGAAGCCTATTCCAGTGCTCAACCACCCTTCAGTGAAAAATATTTTCTTAATATCTAACCTAAACCTCCCCTGACTCAGCTTCATACTAGTTTTGTTTCTACCACTGCAGTCTTCTTTTTTTTTTCCTGCATAAATTATGTTCCAGTTAACATACTGACTATGCATGAATAATCTGTCAAGAAAATATGGTAATAGATGACAGAAATTATGCATTTGTATCTTAGAATAATATAACATTAAGATAAAGTAACAGTACATTTCTGAGGTTCCATTATATCTTTAGTGTTTTGGCTAGCAGCTGTTGCTAGTTTGAACTTAATGCCTTTGATTACTTGAACAAGATATCTCTGTTGGAGAGGGCACCAGAGGCATTGTGCTTCCTTTTTACATCACAGTGCTGCCTTGTGGAAAGAGCAGAACACAGTTTTTGTGTCATCCCGAAGTGGACTGCTTGGTCACACCCTTATGCTACTGGGAAACTTCACTTGTATTTTAGTGAGAATGTATCTTACTAACTACCATGATTGTCCTCTGAGTTCCCTTGGTTATATTTTCTGTAGTTTTGTCTCTAGAATGATTTCTTCCCACTCCTTGCTGTAGCTCTCTGGAAATGTTTGCTTGCCTTGGGTAATTAAGGCAGAATAATCATGATTCAAGAAAACTTTGTTTTATCTTGCTGTGGGTATCATCTGAAGATAGCTCACAGTACTGGATGGGAATTTGGGAATTCCCTTTCCAAATTTGGAAATTGGATTATTAGAAAACTTCTTCACCTTCTTCTGTACTTGATTCCAATGGGTGTCTGTATGAGGGCTCTGTCACAATAATATGAACTTATTTTGAGCTCAATTTGAAACACATTCCCTGTATTTAGTCAGGATCTACACGTATGTATTTTCAGCAGATGCCTTGTAATTCACATTTGAATTTTCCATTTCTAATTTCATTATCTCGCACTGTGTTAAACAGTCATAAGTATAATGTTTGTTCCTCAGAGAGCTGCTAAATCATCCTTAGTGTGCTCTAAAAGATTATTTCATTTCAATGTCCTGTTTTTAAAATGTTATTAGCTAGAACACAATGTAAGTATTCCCTGAATGAAGCTGGTAGGCTTTTGAAAAAGAACTGTTCCTCTGTGGGTTTGATAGCTCTTAATTCTAATGCTAAAGCTTCACATCTTGAGACTAATACTGGATTTACTATTAGCCTGAATTTTCCAAGAGCTCCATTGCCTTTATCTTTATATAGGTGGAGGAGGAAGGGGAGGATGAGAGGGAACTGCATGAATATAAACAGGAATGGGAAGTCAGTTTAAAATGCTAATTGTATTAAGGTTAATATTTAAAGTTATTGATTGCTTTTGCTTTCCTGCTATAGCAGACAAAGCAATATATTTTCTTTTTGTACACCTTCTCCTATACATTATTTTCCTTCTGTATGGTGGTGGAAGTGACCATACTCTATATCATAAGCTAATAACTTTTAAACTGCAAGGTTGCTATTGCCTGATAATCTGAAACTGTGCCACTGCCCGACTGGATAGTAAGTCCTGAGTCACAAAACACATGATTATCCCTGTTAGAAGCTGGCAGCACAAGTGCCAAAAAGACAGTGTTACTAGCAAATTCATTAAAGTACATATCTGTGTATTAACGATTAGTATTGTTTCTTACCTTTTTTTTTAAATAAAAATTGGTTAGGAGTGGGGAAAGTTATGAACAGCTAAAGTGGGTTAATTATATTTCAAATTCATTATGCATAAATTGAAAAGCCCAGCATTATTCAAAAGCTTCACTCAATTAAATCTTCATGAACTTAAAATTCTTGTTGGTCCCTAATTAAATTAGGGAAATTACTGGCAAACTGAACTGGAATTGATCTGTATTTAGGGACCTCTTCAACAAGGTCCCTCATCAATATAGTATCTTGCATATCACTGCCTTAAATCTACCCCTGTGATGCTTCCATCTCAGTTGATCTATTTCATGGTTTTAATTTTGTTTCCTTCTCATGAATTGTGTATCTCTGGGTCCCACAGAAGGAATGATTGTTAGTTGCTAAAGTAAATCTTTCATTTTTGTACCACCATTAGAGTCTTAATATGAGACTGCCTGAGCTTCCTGACTTTTGAGTGAAAATGCAGTGTTTTCTAAGCCAGGCAAACGTCTAGAAGACATAAATGATCAAGTTAAGAGAAAAAACTGACTAGACAAAGGTCATTAAATAGGAATCTGGCTACTATATTTAATAGTGGAATGGCAGGGATTTTTTTAAGTAATCGTCCCTTAAGTTCTGAATATGCATATAGTGGCAAAAGGATGTACTTCATTAGGACATGAACACTTATCATTGCCTTTAGGCCAGTCTGTAGAATAAAAAAAAATTGGAGTTCTGCTAAACAAGCTAGGTCATACATCTGCTTGGATTTAATAGCAATTCTTGAGGATTTTCTGTATGGATTTCTTCCATCTTTGATAAGAAATAAATTAGCATGGAGCTCTGTTCCAGGATCAGAAAATATATAGCTTAATGCTTGGCAGTTATAACTTAAACTATAAGAGAATTTAGTTTCCATGCTAATGAGATCCATGAGCAGTCTTGATTGTCATGATTAACATGCCACTGGATGCAGGCTAGAATGAGGAAAACAAAGACTCCAGAAATATCACTTCAGTCCAACACTCAAGATGCTCTTTTTACATACCTGCTGCTGTAATATCAGGGGTGCATGCCTGTATTTGAGAAGCTGACAAATGGCTGTCTTCCAGTGCTTCCTGCCAATATAAATTAATGTTTACCATAAGACATACTTGGATGGTGCAGAAGTATTGCCTTGGGAGAGATGCTTGAAGAACAACTGAGTAGTTCTGGCTCCTATACATGAAATATAAGGGTATATATTAATTAATTATAAAGCAATCCATTATTTTTTCTTGCCAGACCTAGTATTTTGTATGTCCACATCGATAGCATCATATTTGTTAAGGAGGGAATAGCTGTCTTGCAGGAAATAGTATCTAGAAGAAAATTAATCAATCATTCTGCTAGTCAATTAAAATGACACTTATTGTTTTATAGTATATTTTATTTGTAAAGCTGAATGGATATTATTGCTCTTATTTGATCCTCCACTGTTTTCAAACCTCATAAAAGACATACTAGCATTTATTTTACTAATATATTTAATTTTTATTTTCTTTGACCAGGGAAATACTAGGGTTTAGCAGCTGAAAAGTATGGCTTCTCCATTGGCTAGCTGGATTTCACACCATCTCCTAAAGCCTGGGTCTTCAACGTTAGCTGCTTCATACCAAACACAGAAACCAAATACAGAGCTGATGCCAAAACTTATTCTTCACCAAGATTACCTGTAAATGAAAAAAATTATGCTAAGCAGAGGACTGCCTAAGAGTAGAAAGTAGGTGTCAGAAGCAGATTCTTAATATTGGCTGCTGCCCTGTTTGTGACATTACTTGCTTGGGAAAATGCTTTCAGTAAAAGTAGGAAATGAGGCCTTGTGCTGTTGTTAGCTGAGGGAGTTAAAAAAAAATCCTAAGAGAAGGTGCAAAAAATCATGCTGAAACAATGAAGCAGAGAAGAGTCTGTAGATTGGCGAGATGAAAAATGGGGAATCTTACTGCATTTTGTAGTCAAGTACTCATAGCAATAAAAGGGGAACCATTTTACTTCCACTAAAATCCTGAAAATCATTGCTTATTTTAAGTAGATGTGTCAGACTACATACAAGTTCTTGCACATGTGAGACTGTATTGTATCCCTAAATTCAGTTTATAAACATCAGTGTAAAATTGGTTAAAGAAAAGTTTTCATTCCCATTTGGACTTTGATCTAACCTCAAGGTTTTGTTTTAGGGGGTTTCTTTTTGTTTATTTTTTTTGGTCAGATATTTCAATGTACATATTCATGAGGAGTTTCTTTAAGCTAAAGATGATGGGGAAGGGTGGGACCAACATCCTATGAGGAGTGTTGGACAGGGTGACAGAAAGCAATCACAAATTGAAGAAAGTGAAGTTTAAGTGGTAGCATTTCCATATAAGTGAGGGAGTGATTGCTAAGCGTCATTGTGCAGAAATACCCCAAACCCTTTCTGGGCAATCAATGTGCGGGATTTCCTCTCTGAAGTATGTGCAC
Source organism: Sakesphorus luctuosus (assembly GCA_013396695.1). Lineage (NCBI taxonomy): Eukaryota > Metazoa > Chordata > Aves > Passeriformes > Thamnophilidae > Sakesphorus > Sakesphorus luctuosus. Next base: position 178,739 of record VWZD01013577.1, read on the forward strand.
GTTCTTGCATGGAGCATGGGGAATAAACACGATGAGTTAAAAATTGTGTGGTTTTGCAGGGCCACAGTCTTGTGATCATGGAGGCATGGTGGGTACTTGGAGTATGGGCCCTTTAGGAAATGCAGTCAGGGAAGTTGTGGAGAGAGGGAGTCTTGCTTTCTGAGACAGCAGCAGGTGGAATGTGTGGAGCTCTGCCAGGGGATGGATAGGGATCAAAGAGAAGACAGGTAAGAGTGATGTCATAGTGAGTATGTATGATAGGCTGCTTGATGAGGAAGAGTGGATGAGTCTCTCAGACAGCCTGAAGCAGCCCTGCTCACAGACCCTGGTGCTCACAGACCCTGGTACTCACAAAGCTATTGATCAGATGGTGAATGTTAGCTGTTCTTGGGAAAGGAGCTGCTAGATCCATACTGGAGTGTATTTCTACGGCTCAGGCAATTGAGTTTCTGGATGCTTTGAGACATTACAGCGGATCTACAAAGGGGAATACACATATTAATTTCTGACTATTCAAACTACACTGTTCTTAAGGAAATCATGGCTACAAGTAAAATTTTAAGACAAAACAGTATAGTTGAAATTAAATATAATTACAATTTTAAGTTCTTGAGCTCAATTTTTTTTCAATGTGAAACTGACATTTGAAAATGTACTTTTAAGAGCACTCTGCAAGTAACAATGGAATTTGGAATAATTCCAGTGTTCAACTTTATTATACCACATAATTCTTAGTTGTATTTGGTAAAGATCTTTTATATGTACATAGCATTGACTTTTAATAATGATAAACAGTTCTGAAATGAAAACAGTCAACATTTGTTTTACTTACGTGCTGCTCTCTGTGGAGATCCCAGTCTATGAGAGACGTCTCTAGAGGAGACAGGAAAAAAATCATGCTGCAGTATTTTTTTTTTAGTTCTAATGTCTATAGATTTCATTTGTTGATATTCTACTACACTGATGAGTTACTTGAAATGCTGTTTCTCAAGAACACACCTTCTGTGAAACAGAAGGTTTTACAAGTGCATGATTTTTCATTTAGCCTCTGCATCTTTTTGTCATTGACTTACAGTAGTAATAATGCTGTGTAGTTATACCTGCTGATCTTTGCTAATATAGTGATGAATATGGTAATAATAAAGAACTTTAAAGACTTTTTTTTGAGATAAGAATTATACAGTGAACCTCATTGTCTGGTGAATGAGATGGTGTTGCTGGTACTAACAAGGCACAGGTTTTATGGTGAGCTAAGGACATGGATATTGGTCTTGTTTTCGCTTTTTGAGGAATATATTTGGTGCAGATGGCTTGATGTGGAGTTACAGGTTGGTGTTGAGCTCAAGCCCCAGGCAAGAGGCTGTGAACTGCTGACTCTTTGTATAATAAAGGGCACGGGGTCCTGTACCCCAGCCAGGTAACTGGACACTCAGAGACCCATCATGAGCTGATATCTCCATACTTCCATGTTTGGACAGTAAAGAGATAAAAGCCTAGGGTTTCCTTTAGCTTGGATCCCTTCTCAAAGGCATCATCTCAAGCTGTTAGTTTGTTGTTGTGCCAAGATTAAATTACTTTAAGGATTGAGATGTCTGAGACTGTCAGGGGAAACTTTGCATTGAGCCCCTAGGGAAACTTGGTGTGACTGTGAGTGTGGGGTGCATAGCTGTGAAGGGGCTTTGGTCCCAGCTCACGTGGTGTGGGTGTGACTGCCAGAGTGGCTCTTGGATGGTGGGACAGGGGCGTTTCCCTAACAGGCCAGTCTCCAGTATTTCTTAATTTCAGTTGTGGGAGGACTTATATAGTGGCCAGGTGACTGTTAACCTCTGTCATTTAACTTAGCTATGTACAACTGTGTGGTCTAATACCTCTTGTGGGATACAATTGGTGTTCCTATACACCACCAGCAGTTATAACAGTATAACAAACTGTGAGCTTTTGGTGATGCCAGAAGAAAAATGCAGCATGTGGGAGTAAAGGTAGGGTATGGAACTAAAGGTGCTTGGGCTACAAGTGGTTCTCTCATGATGAATCATAACTATTAAAAGAATGCTACCTGAGGATCTGAATTACAATTGATTTAAGGAACAGTAGAAAGGAAAAAGAACGTGTTATAAACATGTGAACTACCATATGTAGAAAATTTCTATGCAGTTCAGAAAAGGAGTAAGATGTCAAGCATGTTAAATCACTAGCGGATCCTCAGATCTTGAGGAAAGTATAGGGCTGTAGAAAGCTCAGGGTAACAAATTTTTCACAGGGACTACTATTATTTTGATGGTGAATATTTCTTTCCTTAACAGTGAGGTTGAGGTTTTTATTGTTTCTTTTCTGTTTTAGTGGTTTTTGTTTGTTTTGGTTTTTTGGTTTTGTTTTTGTTTTGTTTTAGTTTTTTTTATTTATTTACCCCTTTTTTTTTTAATTTGGTAACATCCTCTACACCTTTTTGACCCGTGCAAGGATTATTCACAAGGAAAATGTTATTAGTGTTGGTAATTTTCAGAAAATGACTTTGTGTTCTTCCTAGGGGTCAGAGTCATCCAGTTATAGAACAGAACTGATACTTCAAGGATCAGTCAGATGTGTGAACGAAAACACTTAAAGGAAACTGTAGCGTTGAAATCCATCCAAGTTCAGAAGATCAATGTGTAATTTTTCTTCTGTTTCAAGTTCAGCTTGTGCCATTTTAAGCATTCTCTGTCATATAATGGTTTATACTCTGAAGAGCAGGAATCATAAGATACTTTCATAGTCCTTTTTTCCTGTAGCATTCTTCTAGACTTATTTAAAAAAAACAAACAAGCAAAACCAAGAAAGCTTCCTATGTCTGAAGATGAGTGAGAAAAATTTATACTTGGCCAGTGATCTTTCTGAACTAACAAGAAGTTAAAACATCAATCTTTTTCTCCCTTTGTTCACAAAGTCTTTGGGACCTTGTCAGAAATGTGTGTTGGTACAAAACTTTGATTTGCACATCTGGTTGTGTTGGCATGATTTCTCTCTACTATGTGTATAGCTTGTCTGCCCTATTAGTTCTGACAACAAATGTCAGGAAGTGGAATATTTAACATGGGATGAACTTGTCCATTTGGAAAAGTTTGTCAGTCTTTGTCAGTGTCCCCCCCATCAGAATCAGTGCTGCAACAGCTGGTGGTTTCTGGGTGCTGGGACTAAGTTTTGGAACACAATCCAGGCAAACATGTAGTAAGATCAGAAGGATTTTGTTGTTTTGGTTTTAAACATGCTTTATAAAATAATATGTATGTAAAGAAATGAATTATTACAGGGGTACTAGATAATTAACATCTGGTGATATTAATATATGGTGAAGGAACAGGATTGGACATAATTGCAAAATTTCTATATCCAATTCTTCAAATGCCTGACAGCCTTGGGACTTACTGGACATGTCCATGTTTAGCAAAGGTAACAGTGGCTCTCCAGCTGACACCAGCATTCAGTCAAAAGATGGAATGAAACTTATCCCTGGATGACTGTCATCAGTTTTGTTTGATCTTTCTGGGTGATTTGATCAGACCACTGCAGTGGTGAACTGTCTGTGCAGTCATGGCTCTGCTGCTGGTTGTGTGAGTGGGACATCAGCGTAGGAAATCATTCAAATCACTAAATTGCATGCAACTTTTGAGCAACAGGTTTGCAAATACAGACCACCCATTAGAACTGTGAAATAATTTAGTAGACTTGGGTAGTTTCTAATATGAAAAAACTATCCTGGGCATGCTTTGATGTGACTCAGAAGTGTATGTCTAGCCAATGACCATGCTTTTACAAGCATGTTTTATACGAAAACACAAATAAGGAAGGGTAAATTTTCAGGTGTTGGTGGCAAGATTGTGTGCCATGTGTTGGCAATGTGGTAAATGACAGGTAATTGATAAAAACTGCACTATGAAGAGGTCCAGGACAGATGCATTTATATACAAGTACTTGGCTTGTAATTGGTTGTAGTTGAGACTTACTACTGAAAACTGATGAGGCAAAAATGAAAAGGGATTCAGTACTGTAGCCTTTTCCCTGTCGCTTGCTGCTAGAGCTACTGCCTTACTGAACAGTGGGTCAGTGCTCTCCTTAATCTTCCTGTTTCTAGCAGTGTGCATGCAGAAACTTAATTCTGCCCTTCATCTCCTAGTTTGAACTCCAGCTAAGCCCTGTTGACTCTATTCCTACCTCTGCAGGCAGTGTCTGTATTTCTCCCAAGTAGCTGTCCTTGCTCAGGCTCTGTGTCCTTTTCTTTTGTGTCTGAACCCAGGAGCTATCCTTTTTATCTCTGCTGGTCTTCTTCTGTGCTTGCATGACTTTTGTAAAGTGAGATGGACTGTTCTTTTGTTCTGATAAAGCTGACCTTGAACTTTGCCCTCCCAGGCAGTTTCCCATGGGATCCTTTTAAGCAGGTTACTGCAGAGGCAAAAATCTGCTCTTTGAATTCCAAGATCGTGATACTGCTGATCCTTCTCATTCCTCTTAGCATTTTGAGTATCTGGATTGTTTTTGACCAGTTGTATTGAGTGTCCAGATGGCAACAGTGGCTGTGGTTACCTGTAAGAAATAGCTCCTGTGACACTGAGACTTCCTCCAGCTGCCTGGAGAAATTTTCATCTGCCTCCCCTTCTCAGTTAGCAGCCCATAGCAGACATCTACTGCATCAACTGTGTAAGGCCTACTCTCTAATTCTTACCCATAAGCTCTTCATGACCCTCCTTACATCACAGCTCAATGCATTCAGTCCTGTCACTGACCTGGGCCACAACTCCTTCTCTACCTTCTTACTGTTTGCTGAAGAGTCTGTATTCCTGCCTTGCAGCATTCCAATCCCACTATCTCTTCAATTAAGACTATCAGTTTGTGTGTAGCTGCAGAATTAGTTCTTCCTGTTTCTTCGCTGTGCTATGTATACTGGCATATGGACACTTAATATAGGCCTGGAATTGTGTTGTTTTACAGGGTAAGAATTCCCTGTCCTGCTGCTTTTCACACAGTTTCTTCATCACTTGATCCCTCATTCACACCTCTTCAGGTTATGGTAACTTTGTCTTGGCATATCTAATTTAAACCCTTCTCACTGGAGATTTGGTAAAAAAAAAAATTCCTGTAATACCTTCACACAAGATCTCATCCTTACTTACTAGCCCTTGTTCCAGAGCTCCTGTGGTTGTAGAAGGCAAACTCCTGTCTACAACACCAGCAGTCAGGTGTTAACCCACTGAATGACTGCTTTATCTCCAGCCTACCCCCTCAACAACAGCATTGAGAAATGTTCCACCTGCCCCCCCCCCATCTTTCTCCCTCCCACACCAATGTGTCCTGCTTTGGACTACAGTGCAGATGGAGATGCCTCATCTACTTACTTAGCTCTGGGATGAAGAATTAAAATGGGAATGAATTCATAATTTGGTAGTATATTTCTGTGGAAAAGCTTGATCTTGATACTCATAGACATGGCGGTCTTTGTCTTTTTCCCTCTGCCTCAAGATCGATTCTTTAGTGCACTGTATGGCAGGAGTTCGTGTACCTTCATGTCTCAGAGTGTTGTTAGATAAGTGCTTGGGGGCAAGGGGGAGAAGTAGCAGGTAATCTTGGAGTCTCATCACTGAAGCCCTAGAGGATCCTTTTAACATAAAACTACTTGTACTTAACATAAAACATACAGTAAATGAAATGTTCCTTCAGGTAAAAGTGTGACCATTTGGGAAACTTACCTCACTGTCACTTAGCCAGTTGCTCTGCTGAAGAGGAAGAAATTGGAGGGGGAGTAGGTGTGATTAGCACATTAGCTGGAGTTCTTGAACAGTAAAATCCTCATTTTCTCCGTCTTGTCTTTTCTTGTCTAACTTGACAAGTCTATGAGAGATTGGCTTTGTAACTTTTTAAATAGTAGTAATCTTCCTTAGTTCTGAATATTTGCTTCAGCTGCAAAATGTACAAATAAGCTCTGCCTTAATGTGCTCAAATAGACTTTTTTTAGCTTAATGTTCCCTTCCGGGATTCAGATTCACAACTTTCAGTCTTTTCTTCTTCGTATTTCTGTCTCTGAAAACATTAGCTTCTCTTTAAGTATCTCCACATCCTCCTCAGGCAGTTTGTCAGGAGGTATTTCTCCTGGTCTGTGAATTCCTTTTAAACTGACTTTCTTTGCCTTTCTTTTAGGTTTTTCCTACTTTCTTCCTCCCTTCCCCCCACCCCCCCCCATTTTATTTTATTCTTGTTTCCATGTCAGCTCCCTTGCTACAGTCTTGACACTTCCGTGATGCTGCTGTTTGGAAAAAAAAACCCAAACAAAATAAAACTAAAAAATAGAATGAACTTTATTCACTGTTCATAACAACTGTCTTCTAGCATTTGGGAAATTGAGTTTGCAGAAAGGAAGAAACTTTTTAGAGGCTGAGACTCTGGTACTGCTGATGTCTTTAATTTAAAGCATGACAGGAGTCTCATTATTTTGAATGGTATCACTGACCTGCTCATGTTGGGTGTATGTACAGTGTTTGCAGGATCAGGACCTTAAAGTTTTTCTTGAAAGGTCCTGTCAAGCTTTTCTTAATTATTTTAACAAAAATCATAAAGAAAAATCATAAATTGAAAGGTGTTTTTTCTAGGAAATTATTAGGTTCAGTCAAGTTGTATAATTTTACATATTAATATCATTTTACATGTTCTTCTGATTTTATAGACATATTCTTCTGGTTGGAAAAGATTTCTCTGCCTATACAATAATAACCTGAAACAAAGACATTTGTGGTGTAATACTGTTTTCTTAACCTGACAGTTAATGGTATAAATGACAAAGTAAAAAGTGATAATGAATATTGGTTTAGGACACCTGATTTTTTTCCCATTTTTCCAGATCATCTTTTTCAACTACTCTCTAGAATCTTTGTTCCACATCATCTGTCTTATACCAGCACCAGAAAATATTGCCAACACTTAGACTTTTCCCCTTTTTTTCCTAATTTCAGAATAGCATTTTCCCAAGAAAATTTTAAGTACTGTTCCTTTACATTATTAAGCATGATAAAATGCTGTAGTAATACCAAAATGGCTAATTTATATTTATATTTCCTTAATTACACTTGTTTATCATGCAGGTTAGGCTCCTCTGCCTGTAAATGAAGTCAACAAACATTGTTATCCAAAACAGCTGGTGACTAAGTATTTTGGAACAGTTTTTAAGCATCAAATACCAAACTGACATATTTCAGGGGATGTTGAGGAGTGGAAAACTGATGGTGTTCTTTACTTAACAGCTGACTGTTTGCTTTTACTGCAAAGACACCTGCTTGCTGAATTTTCTATCCCTTGTTAAAGAATACTGAGTTCATTATCATCAGATCAAAGTGATTTTGACTGTCACAATAAACATCTTGGGAGGAGCTGGATATCATACCACTGATTTGATATTAGACTAAAGGTACTCAGTTTTATTCAGTCATGGTAGAAGGAGTCAGATTTGGCTTACCTTTTCATGATACATGATGAGAAGTTTGTTTACCATTGGTTGGTTTTCTGTGTGGTCAAGGATACTCTGCTTAGCTGGCTAACCTCTTAGCTCTGTCCACTTTTTTCTTGCATTAGTGTGTCTAGTTTCTCACAGCAGTGTTTGCCTCTTTGTAACATACAAATTATAGTTTTGGAAATAAATATGTAATATCTGTAAATTCATCTTTAGGCTAAGATGTACACATGGAAATGTACAAATTTGAGGTGGATGGAAATCAGATGAGAGTGTTAGATGAAGGTGGTTCATGGCATACTTAGCGAGATGAGAGGATCTGGATCTTGTCAAGAGTTGGTAGCAAGGAGCAGAGAGTATGCTGTGCTCCAGGGTGCTCTGAATGCTGTTGTTATCAATGTGCCAATTATAAGAAACAATCAGGAAACTTCTGGGATGAGAAAATCCATCAAAGGCCCTAAATATGGAGATGTCACTTTCAGTTGAGAAATTCTCTTAGTTGCAAGCTCAGGGAATACTTGGGGAAATTGTTTTATCATTGATTTTTGGTTGTTTTGTTTGCCGGCGTGGCGGCCTGTTAGTTGTTTGCCATGAGAGGCAGCATAAAGTCCTAGACAGACTTTTGTTGTTTTTTTTTTTTTTTTTTTTTACTGACACTGGTGGCTATTCTTGTGAATTCTTATTTACATAAATAGGAGCTGGCCCCTGGCTCCCCTATCCCAACATTGTAGTAACTTTGTTCTGAGATAGGTAGCCTTCACAAGCCTCACCTGTTGCCAGTAAAAAGAGAAACTACAGCTCTTAGTGAGGCTTAGTGTTAGTTCTGGAGTGGGAAGGCGATTGAAACCATTTCTACCTTTTCCTGACTACAGGAGAAGAAACGTAGAGGGTTTAGCTTCCTTATGTTAATGCAATCTGTGAATATCCACCATAGTACTTCCCCAAATTGCTTACAGTTTAATTTGAAGTAATGCATTACAATCGACTATAACAAACAAATAGGAAGAATAATGAGAAATGCAAGAACAGAGGTGCCTGTAAAAATCACTACACAGTTCCAAGTGGCTTCCATCAATGAACTTGGAAGCAGAATAAAGTATTAAAAACAAAGCAGTATAAAATGAAATATTTGAGTTTATTTGAAAGCACTGTGGGAGTACTGACTCTCCTGTTCAGATGTGGATTGTTATTTCTGTGTTGAAACTCAAAAGAAGATGTTTTGTAGTATTCGTCTGTTTTAATCTTGTTACATTGCAAGGTCAGTGTGTTGGTCTAAAATGTTAACAAAATAACCAATTGGCTCTGAGTCCTCCTTTTTACTGCAACTCTCAAGTCTATTATGTGATGCTGCTCCATGTTCTGCAGCCCTCAAAGAACAAAAAAATACTGAGCAAACAGAAACTCCTGGAATATGCTAATTCTCTCATGCATTGCCAGATCGAGTTACTCAGAAGATTAAAAAAATAAACCACTGGATGAATAGAGCAGAGTTGCCATCCTGTGTATGACTTGTGTATATGTGCATGTATACACATATAAAGATGCCCCAAATACTAGGGGTGGGAATATATGTTTGAGCTATCGTGTCTTTGTAATTCCAACATGAGAACATTTTTTTCCTTGTAGCTTCAATGAGAGTAATTACTTGCAAATCTTCAAATTAGATGTAGACCCTTGCTCACTGCTCCACTCAAAGGAGCTGCACAGACCTGTTCTTTTAGGTTGCTCTTCACTGTTTGAATGCTGTGTAAACTGTGGGTCATCTTTCAGGGTCCATTTGGGTTGAAATTATATAGAGGAACTTCAGGAAATGGAAGCTAATAGTGTGTTCCTTCTCCCTCCCTATGAAGAGGAAAGAAACCAAACAAAGATTTAAATGAAAGCAAGTCTTAATATTCAGTCATGGACAGGCTAAATATCTCATATGCAGATCTGTGTGTATACAGTTATACATATAGATGAATGTACAAGAAATCTGGAGTGGATTTCATAGAAGAGCTTAAGAACAAGGGGAAACAGCTGAGGCTTTATTGCTGCAGTTCAGCTTTGAGCATTGCAAATACGGGATGTTGAAAGAAGAGCTAATAAGAGGATAGCTGTTGGCATAAGAGGCTCACATTTATCAGCAGTTTCAATTAGAATTAGGTACTGCACTAACAAAAGGTATAGCAAATGTGAGGATCAAAGAAGGGACTTGATTTACAATTACCTCTGTGCCACTGATGTGTTTATCAAACAATTCAGATACAGTAACGAGTAAAAATACTAATGCGAAAGGAGAAGCCAGATCAAATCTGCCTCCCAAGTGTAGCACACAAATATTTAATGAGAGGGGAAAGAATTAATAAGGGGGAAGAATAGAAAACTTGTGGAAGAGGAAAAACAGATGTAGTAATTTAGCATCAGTTTTAAGGTTCACAATGCAGGAGAGGATGGAATGAGTGTTATAGTTAAGTGACATCAGATCTTTGCTTCTAGAAGTTAATCATAACCAGGTCTCTGGTCTTAAGCAGCAATCTATGTGGAGAAAAAACCCACGGTACTAGTAAGTGATATCAAAGCAGCAGGCAATGTAATGCCACCTCCTAATTCTATGAAGATCAGAGGAAATTTGACAGGGAATAACTTAGAGAATTTGTGACCATTTTGTTCAGAATATGAAAGATCATTCATCCATCTCTATTGAAAATGTCATTAGAGTGTAGGGCATGCAGTAGAGAAATCTGAATGTCAGTGAAATAAAGCATGAGAGATCTTCCTGGTGAGGCATGAAGGTTGCCATCTGTAAGTCCTGTTTCTTTCATCTTTTTCCTTTGTCTTTGGAAGAGGGAAGAAAAAAATTCTAATGGAACAGAAGATACTGGATTATTTCAAAAGATGTTGTGTGAACATTGCACTATTGATATTTATTTGGAAAAAATAATCACTTCTGTGGATCTTTCTATGCCATCTGTGAGAGTCTTTTCTTTGTAGGAGACAAGGAGATTTGTCAGGAGAGACTGATCTGCAGGTCTGGTGTTTCAGGAGGCTTTCTGGCAACTCCCCTTTGCTACAGAATGTGTGTTATCTATGTTTGTTGCCTTGTTTGGATGACACTTCAAACTGGCTTCCCTTCAGCATGACTTTAATGCCAAAACACTTCCAAAAGAGACTTTCAGGTTGTGACAGGCTTGCCTGACTTTTTTGGCCATGCATATGACATGATGGTTTCCAACACAGATAAAAATGAATGCAGCAACTAACTACACGCTGTTTGAGATGCTTACAGCAAGTTGATTGGCTGCTGCAGAGGAATTGTGAATTTGAATTGAAGAAGATAAACCTTTAAGGATACATAATTAGCAAATGGCATTCATCTGAACCTGAACAAATCCTAAGATATGCCTTCTGTCTTGAGGGGGAAAAATAGTTTTAACAAAGGATGTGGGGTGAGCCTTATGAAATCTGGTAATCTAAAACTTTTTGGAACCGAAAGCTATTCAAGTAGCTCAACTTTGGTATGTAGTACCGGTCTAGAAACTCTGGGGTAACTGGCTAAGTCCAAGCTTCTTACCTCAAAGGGGAGTGGTTATGTTCCTTTGCAATAATCCTGTGAGAATTTCCTGAATACAGAACATACCCAAAATGGCAGCAGTCCCCACCAGTAACAGCAGAATGTAATAGTGAACACAATATAAAATGACTGTCTAGAAATGGCTTTGTAAGTATTAATTCCACCAGAATATTGGCACATAGACTCACTTTTGTATTTTTCTGAGATTTTACTTCTGCCAAGTTATTTGTGGTTCTCTTGCATTGATGGAAGACATTGATGAAACCGTTAAATATGATTTCTCTTATCTGTAAATGGAAAGAATCAAGGTGTGAATTTTGAACTGGCCAACATTTCATTAGTGCCTATGCGTCTCAGACACTTTTAGGTGTTCTGGGAATCCTTTAGCATCTGAAATAGAAAAAGAAATACCAACTGTCATAAGAAAATTACAAGGAGAGATAACAAACTTATCTTTGTTTTCATGTGAAAAAAATTTGCAGATTTCTTTATAAATAGAAAACTATGTTCTCAAAATTCCTTCTAGCTTGAGGCAACTTTAGTGTTTTGTGATGCTAAAGGTATTTGATTCTGATTTGTCAATGCATGACTAAGCTCTCTTCTCTCATTTCTTTCTCCCCTTTCTTTCTCTGTTCAAGAATTTTTAGTCTGTTTACTTAAAACAGAATAGCTATTTAAGATTTCTCAGCAATAACTGGTGAAAAAAATTGTCAGATTCCTGCCAATGGCAGGAGGATTGGAACTAGAAGACCCTCAAGGTCCCTTCCATCATAAACCGTTCTGTGGTTCATGTCAGCTGCAATGTTAGGTGCCATGTGCTATTTCCTGCCCAGGACTGAGATACTCACTATGAGAATATGCACATTTAAGAGATCTATAGAAGTGAGTTTTATAACTATACTTCTGATGAAATTGGTTTTAAAAGTGCCTGAGATGCAAGGGAATAAGGTGAGGCACATGATTTCAGTTTTGGTGCTCTACATAGGATAACATAAAGAAGGAGGAAGAGACACTAAGTGATCAATAAAATCAGCCCGAGAGAGAAGGAGAAAGTGGTGTGTTAGAGTGTGGTAGAGGTAAAAATATAGGGATTGAAAAGCAGGGAGAAAAGCTGCAGGTGTTCTTTAAATTTCTTGTATTCCTCTTTCTCACTACTTCTTCCTTCTATGCTGCTTTTTGCTGCTTCATACTCCCTTTATTATGAAATATGTTCTAGTGATTTTTTAGTTTTTAAAATTTAGTTTTTATTTTGCTGTTTGATAATTTGAAAGTGATAGACTTCAATGTGTTTGCCAATCTGGAAGCAATGTTTTCTGTTAATTATACAGGTGATAGTCTGCTTCTTGTTCTGGTTCTAGTTGAATAAAACACTTGCTATATCATACGTAGCAAACAGTCAGCAAAGTTGGTGTGTACAGGAATAGTTTCATAGCCAGCTTCCCTGGAATACACGTGGTAAAGAGACCAAAGGTTGACCTCTCTCCTACCTCCATCAAATTCTTGCTATTCATTCTCAACAAACAAACTCAGCTTCAGTTCCTTTTCTTTTCACTGACATTTAAAAAACCCAAACTGTCTTAAGGTGTCAATTTAACATAGGCCTAAATAACTGTAGTAGAGATGTAAGTGTCCTTTACAATATCATATAAGGAATAACCTCACAGCAGTAGTGGAAAAAATGCACATCAGTCAACATCAGGGTTATGTTGTAAGTGGCATAAGTAGAACTATACTGTAACAGCACCTGTATGTAAAATCTCTGAGTAAAGTAACCAAAATATTTTTTGAAAAAAAAAAAATCACTGTTGTTTCTTTTTATTGGCCTAGAACATTTGTCTGTTTTGTTCACTTCCCTGAAATGTTACCATATATTTGTTTCATTTTCCTCCTATTTATGCTTTACAGAGATGAGGTACTAACATATACTTGGGGCTTTTTTGTATAGTTCTCTGTACTCTAGAACTGATCTGTAGTATTTTGGTCTTTCAAAATTCTTCTGTTTAACTGACAGAATTTTTCACCTGTTGATTATTAAAATGTCATAACTTTAGAATAATAGTTGTTTTTGTTTGTTTGTTTTTTTACATAGTTAAAAATTAAAAAGATATTGATATTTTGCCTCGAAACATCTACAGTCATTACATCTTGGTACCTCATTCTTGCAATACAGGTTATAGTATAACCAGAAAATAGAGTAATTCTTGGGGTTTGAGTTTGAAGAGCCAGCTGCAAAGAGGAGTGTAGGGAGTACTTTGAAGAATAAGAGCGGGATCTCTTATGGCAGCTTTCTTGCATGGTACTATTTGTTGCTGCAGAAATGAGGTAAGAAGACAGCTGTTTATGGAAATAAAATGTCTCACAAATCCACAGGAGAAGGTGTGCACAGCACTTATAAGAAAGAAATGTTCCCTCATGCCCATACTGCGTCTGTTTCCTGAGTAAATCCCACATCAGCCTAAATTCCTGTCTGCCAACTTGCGTTAATGAATATGGAACTTGCTGAAGAGCCAAAGCATAATGAAAAAAAAAGGCATAAACATTGTTTTTACTTTGGAATGAATGCATGACTAATCCAAATTAGACATACAGCACTGCCCATTTCAAAGGGCAGGCTCTCTGGCTGGTTTTGCTTGTTCACTTGCTCTAAAGAGAAAAACAAAAATATGCTGAAAACTTGGTTGAACTTAATGAAAAGAGGAAGAGAAAAGGGGACTTGGATTATTAAAATTGAGGGGGTAAAAAACTTACTACAGAAGTGCAGTTATGTATGTTGTTTTGATGTGTAAATGAAATATTAATTTTCTTAGAAAGCAAAATATTTCTTCTGACAGAACTGCAAATGTTGTCAGGATTTTTTTTTTTTTTTCAGGAACCGACCACAGTGTCTAACCATTTCACTGGGGGAGGACACAATGTAGCCTTTTCTGTCTACTGAATTTCAAGCACAGTTAAATACAAGTGATTAAATTACAAGTGGAATTTCTTCCAACTGGCTTCCATATAGACATTTCTATAAAAGACAAATGTTTGGAGATCTTATGATAGTAGTGCACATGGAAATTTCTAAGTAAGTGTTGCTGTGGTTGCACTGGTTGTTGTGCCTATGAAGTTCCCTGGTTTCTGTAAGTCAAAGAATGTTATTGGACTTGGGTAGATCTGCTGCATCTTCTTTTTTTTTTTTTTTAAGTACTGCATTTCCCCATGCTGTTTTCCTGACCTAAAAGAAATAGAAGTGAAGAGAAGCTGTTGTTCCTTTGACTTTGGTTGGGTGAATCTTAATTTTCATTTTCATGTAGAAATCACAGGGCCTTTGGTTGCTAAAATTGGTCAACAGCATTGAAGGTTACTTTATTGCACTTTGACAGTGTCCGTTTTCTCTATTTTAAGACAAAAAAGGTGAGGAATCTGATGTTTTAGCACTTCTTATTAAATTGTTGGTAAGCTAAACTGTATTGCAAATGAGACTGCAATTTAGAAATAAAAAGTTTGTATGTAAACTTTCATCATTACTTGGAATTATTGAATACACAGACTTGGCTGGTGATATCTCTTGTGAACTTCTATCAGAATTTCTTATGGGTAGGAATCTAGGAAAGGATATAACTCATCTTACAGAGTATTACAACTTTCTATAAGTCTTCCCTAGCTCTTACCTATTTCCAAATGGTGGCTTAAAAAAGGCAACCAAAATCCAACTTGACTGACAGTACACATATGGGGGGGAAAATAACGTTGAGCTCCAAGTGCAAGACTTTCTTTGGACACTCAAATATGTGTTATTTCATTGCTTAGGAAAGTAAACTAATCCCTCCTAGAAATTCTATTATGTGGAACTGCATTGCTACTGATACAAGTCAACAGCAATTTTGTAACTGTGGAAACCAATCGTATTTATTTCTGTCACCTTCAGTGTGTTCCAGCTGACTGATGATAGCAGTAGACAGTCCTTTGTGTGGAGTAGCTGCTATAATAAGGGTGAAAGATAAACCTCTGAAACCTATTGACAAAGTATTTGAAACAAGATGATAAAACTTAAGAATTTGGGGTTCATTCCAACTTGCTCTGGGAATGTGTTCTAGTGACCTCTTACTTCCATAGAAATAACTGTTTCTAAACATCATAGTCATGATTCTTCCTTTCAGTGCAGTAGAATGAGGGGAAAAGCAGATGCAAAGAATACTAGAGATGACTTTGTTAAGTTCCAGAGCTGGTGTTACAGAGGTGACAGCATCAGTCTTTTAATTTGAGGCATAATCCTACTGAGATCCTACGGATCTGGAGTAGAACAGATACAAATCTGATAGGATTTGCAGTGACTTGTTTTTTCTACTAAACTCATTAAATTAAATCTCCTTAGCATGTGAGAATTGAATTTGTTCAACAGTCTTCATTTCATCAACTGCAGTGAACAAATGTGTGCTGCATTTAGAAGGTGATCCAGTCTTAATATTACAGGAAATTATGGTAAAACTTTCACAAGCTTATTAAAACTAGAAAAGATCAAAAATCTAGAATTTTAATGTTATGACTTTTGGAAGTCAGTCTAGACTTTTATTCTTAAAGACAAGGACTAAATAAATCCAAAATATAAGAGGGAGAAAACCAACAAATTCTACAGCCTGAATTTCTATTGCAACTTTATTGGTGAAAAGAGATAATCATGAAATAAATCAATCTCCTCTGGCACCTGGCAAACTTCTACCCGTGCTTCAGAAGCAAATCTGATTAAAACAAAAGCACTTCCTTAGTATACACATAAGGTGGTAAAATGTCTGCATCAGTTATTAGCTGAGGATAGACAAAGATTGGTGTTGCCAAGGGTTGGGATTTCCTCCTTTCTCCTACTTTCAGATCAAGACCTGTTAGTCCTTTACTTGGGACAATGATTATTGGCTATTGCTTCTCTGAAAGCTTATTAGTGCCTGGAAAATTACAAAGTGCTTGTGAACTGGTGAAAAGGCCCTGTAATGATACTCCTTTGATATCTAAGTGTTAGCAAAATACTCACTCAGAAACCAGCATAATTTGGGAGCAGAGGTTTACTGTGGTATAAGAACTCCAACAAAAAATCCTGAAGACCTGGAGTCTGACTGT
This sequence comes from Sakesphorus luctuosus, assembly GCA_013396695.1. Lineage (NCBI taxonomy): Eukaryota > Metazoa > Chordata > Aves > Passeriformes > Thamnophilidae > Sakesphorus > Sakesphorus luctuosus. The sequence continues at coordinate 194,854 of VWZD01013577.1, forward strand.
CACATCTCACCTTAGATGGTGATTTGTGCTGTGGTTTTGTTTTGCACAATCAGAAGTCTCACTTGACTGAGTCTGATAAGGAAACACATGCACCATGCTCTATGTATTTTATTTTCTGACAGCTAGTTCACGTTGATGACCTGGGCATCAAGCGTGGAAAAGGAAAGAGAGTGACTCTTCCTTCTGTGATCCCAGTTCTGCTGACTAAAGGATGGATTGCCTGATAGGAGATTATGCTGCTTCATAGCCTGAAGAATCCTCCCTTCACAGTGTCTTGGGTTCTTACAGCCCTGCTCAGTCTCCTGAGTGTGCTGGGGCTGTTCCAATGGAGTGGCATTGAAGTCAAAGACCATGAGGAGGGCACCAGGTCCAGATGTCCCCTGTCACATGTGAGTGAGAGACTTGCTTCCTTCACTTCTTGAAAGCTCAAGGGATTGCCAATCTATTGACTTGATTACAAGGTCAAACAGGGAGGAAGGGGTTTTGCTCAGCTTTCTTCTGTTAGGAGTAGCTTTGTGGCAATATTGACTAACAAAAAGGCATTTTTTCTTCCCTTCATTCCTTTAATCCCATCTACCAGCAGTGCATATCTTTCAGTTCCTTCAGTAGTGCTTTTAAGGACTTGGGTACACCATTCTCGGAATCATGGATTAGTAATGAGATTCAAGCCAGTCTTCATATTAACTATTTCCTGCACTGGAACAGCTGCTGCCATCCATAGAAGCCCTATGGGTTTTTCCCTGAAATTTTTCTATAAAGCCTCCTGCCTTCTGAAAAAGAAACAACACATAAGAGGTAGGATGGCCACTGATATGTTAAGGCCTTCCCTCTACTTGTGACTGATTAAACCCCAAGGTGTGGAATGTGACTCACTAAATAGACTCCTACAATAGAAGGTGGCTCAGTGGAGAGGAACAGGGATGATGTGCCTATGAAGGTCAGGGAATAAGGCAAAGCAGCCGGTTATCTCAACAGTGATGAGACCAAAGGGTGGCCTTTGCTTTAGATAGATAAACAGCTATCAGTTGGAATGGATTATTTGGTGATGTAAATGTATCCTTCAGTCAGCCAGACCAGCATGGATGCTGTAAATACTTCTCTCAGTCCAACACAAAGTATGAGAACTGGACAACTACTAATGTAACTTGGAATAGAACAGCAGATGTGATCTGACTTCACTCACTGGAGACTGGGGATATTAAAGGTTACACCTTTCTCATATGAAATATTGAAAGTGTATTGGAAAGAAGGGTGTATTCCACTCCAGCAGTACAAAGGTGGGTAACTGCTGGAGACTGAAATGTTAACTCAAGGATCACCGAATTCTTCAATTAACAGGGGGATTATCATCTGATTCTTCCTTATGCTGAATGTTGTGTCACCTGGGATTATAAAGTGCTTCAGCAATTTATCAGAGTTATGGAGGGATTCTTTTCCTGGTTTGTAAGTGACAACAAGAAGTAACAAGGAGTAAACACCTGGTTTGTTACCTGTTTCTGAGTAGTGGCAGTTCTACAGTGTGCTGCAGTGGAGGAAAGCAGCATTCTAGTCACCTACTGAGGTCTGCCTTTAACTTCAACATTGCAAAGTGTGTATGACAATATCTAGAGGTTGTTTCTTTAGTCTACAGGAGAGGTAAACTTGGTTGAAAAGACCCAATTTGTGCTGCCACCTGGCAAAGTATGTGACCTCTCCTCTGAGAGTTGCTCTGAGGTTCTTGGCTTGGCTGGCCTGCTATGTATAATCATTTCCATGACATATCTATAGAAAAAAAAAAACCCAAGATGAGACAAGAGACTGAGGATGGCAATTTTTCTTTTTCCTTCTGAAAGCAGGATCTTCTCAAAGAAATAGTTCTTTCTAAATTAAACCTATTAAATGGCTCACTTTGGACAGGAATACAATGATTCTGAGTTCAATATGTTGTTCTTTAAGAGATGAAGAAGTACGCCTGTATAGGAGATGAAGGCAGTAAGCCTGTTCTTTTGTACAGTAGTCCTGAGGAATAAAATACTTGCCATCATTTAAGAGGAAAATTTAGCAGTTAAACACCTATGTATTGGTTACTAGATGATTCCTGCTATTGGAGTGCTTATTTATGGTTACTCAGATGTTGCTTGCAAATGTATTCAATAATGAATCCATTTCCAAATAAGGATGTTTGAACCTGTGTTGGGAACGGTATTCTCAGATTATTTGGTTAACTAGTCAGAAGTAATTCCTAACACACTAGAGCTGATCTGTTGATTTCTATTCTAATACTTCCTGTTTTCCTGAATAACTTGCAACACTGTCCAGGAGTGCTACCTATATTTATATGTAGTGATTTAGCAGTCTCTTTACAGACTTTTATAAGGATACTCATGTTATAGACTGAATTAGTTGTTGCTTTGACCAATTAGAGTATATTACTTTCTACAACAGTTGTGGTAGGTATTTCATTCACATCTCTCCCTCATATTATATTTCTTTGATAGTTATGGAAGAATTTGTCCTTGGACTATTGGATAATGATGTATCTTGTATCTCAGAAGAAATACTTTAATCTGAATAAGTTTTTTAGCACAAAATCATTACTTAAACCATTTTAGATCCTTTTGCTGTCTGCTGGAGCTGAAATCAATATGCCAGGCCATAGATACTGAAATTAAGTGCAAGCTTGATTTGAGTATCATATTAGTTTCCAGAATAACACTTCAGAGCTATTTAACCAATAAATTATTTTTAACTAAAGGTTTTTCATTGATATTTTCATAATGTGATTTCCATGTATTTTCATTACGTTTATATATTGTCCTCACTCAGAGAAAATTCCCATTTTCCAAGTATATAGAAAGATTAGACTGAAATGCTCCCTGCAAAAAATAAAGATGTTAGGTAAGATCTTTTTCTTAGTTCTACTGAGGGCAACAATTAAAGCAGCATAAAATGAGCAGATCATATGAGCTACAATGACAACTCATATGTCTAGTTCACTTGCATATGCTATGTCAGGCAGGCATTGTATTAAGAATTTGTTTCTAGGCTTTTATGTGGCATCATCATAAACGTGAACTGATCCTTTATTTGGCACATCTTTGTACCATGAAACTCTGAAGAGAGATTTTTCAATTCTCTTTTAGATAGCCACAGATTTAATTGTTCTCTTTTTTTAGCAGCAGTACTCTTGTACTATCAAAAGAATTGTATTAAGTGTAATCATAAACCACAATGAACAAATTGTGACATTCCAAGATTTGTTTATGCTCAGTGAAATAATGTAATAATTTTTTCCTTGCTATCATTTAAGGCAACTTTAAATGGTCCCAGTGTGAAAGGTCTCCCACGAAGAAGTTCTGTTCAAAAGTCAGGAAGATGAAGTTGAGGCAGACAAAGCACTACATGCACAGAGAGCTATCAGAATAAAGTTAATGGATGAAGGTATCGAGCAAGATGAGATTCAGGAGGGATAATAACTCAGTGTATGCATGGACAAAGACAAATGCAAAATTCACATGCATCTCTCATCTATAACCATTCTCCATAAATCAGAGTGTACCATTCTGGTAATGTTAAAATGAATAGGCTAAATGGGTAACAAGTTGCTGCTTGCTAGGACTGAGGATAGCACCTTGTCAACAACTTCTATGGATCCAGACATTTTAATTATAAGTGGAAAGAATTCATTCTTAACTTAATTTGGTAAAAGAGTGGAAATTAAATTCATTACCTTCTGCAAAAAACTTTTTCATAGTTTGGGAATATTTTTTTCCCTTTTCTTCTCTGCTATACGTGAGCACAAAGCATTTCAGCTAAACAGCAAGAGATGTGAATTGTGAAGACAGCAATGTGTAAGATAAGAGAAAACTTTCTACTAATTTTATCACTGAACTGACAAGTTGGCTTTATAAAATTATATTTTGAAACCTGAGAGCTTCATTCTGTCCCTGATTTCCCGTCCGCCTTTTTCCATTAAAACAATATTCAGCTAATGTAGTTTCTCGAGCAAGAATTATACCCTGTAGAAGCTCAGTGTGACAGTCTAAAGCCACAGCAGCTTTGAAGTGTAAGTATTTTGTAGATCATAGGTAGTGTCCCATAGTAGCTGTCAGTTTATTGTAGAAAGCTGTATGTCCTCTGCTACAAATCAATCCATCTGTATCCCTGTGGAAGTAAAGTTCTGGATTGAATTGCTGTTTAGGTTAAGTAGAGAGTTTATTAGAGGCCATAGTCAAGATTATGAGGTAGTGTACAAACTTGTAAAATTATGATGGGCAAGAAACTTACCTAAATTTTTGACATGTCTACTCTGTTTTGGAGGTTAGTCTTCCTATCTAACAAACCCAGAGAGCTGCTCCTGTGTTATCCCACATGTCTTAAAAGTTTCTTGAATGGCTGCATTTTTTTCTCTCCAGCCAACATATGAAACAAGGAAAATATTTCTTTTTGTCATGTATGAGAACTTGAGTATGTGTTTTATCTAAGAAAGCCTTCAGTCAGTATATTGCCTAGCACAGGAATCAATAATACTGTCTGGAGCTGCTGAACAGGGCTACAATATTAATAAAATAGTGTACTATTTCTGGAAAGGTTTTTCTNTGTCTGGAGCTGCTGAGCAGGGCTACAATATTAATAAAATAGTGTACTATTTCTGGAAAGGATTTTCTCTAAGTCAACTACTTGATTTTTTGTGTGTCTTAAACCAGAAATACTTCAGTCATGTGGGTCTTCTTTCTCTGAATATATTTTTCATCATCTTAACAAGAATTCAAACTCAAATAAAAATGTTTCATTTCAAAACCTTTCAACATTTGATGTTTTGACTGTAGTATTTGAGATACTGATTTGGAGTGGAAACTTTTTGTTCAAACTAGGCACATTGTTCCCTGCCTAATGTAAGTTTGAATAAAATAATTGGAAATTTAGATCTCAGAAACAAATTTCAGCTATGCCTTTTGTCTAGGTTAAAAGTAATCAATACATTATAACTTGAGTATAGAAGCTTTGGTTTTGTTTTCTTTTCCCAGAAAATAAGAGAAACAATCTTAAAATTTAGTGTACTACTTCTGGGACATCGCTACTATATATTTTATTGTTTTCCTTTTTCCCCCCCCTGAAATGTTATTAGCTTTGGATTCAGTTTTAGTAAATTGGCTATAGATTAGCTGAAAACCGGATTTTTAGAGCATGTTTTTTTGTTTGTTCGGTTTGGTTTGTTTGTTTCCTCTTTGGTACCTGAATCTAAATTTCCTGAGAAGGAATAATGGAAATTTTGATCAATAATTTTTGCTAACAATATGTTTTCATCGGTAGCGACAAAATGAGATAACCCTGGTTTTTAATTACTTTTTTGATTGTTACTTACAGAATGTATTTTATGTTGGGGGAGGGGGGAGGGGAAGTAGATCCAGAAAATGTTATTTAAAAAATTGTACAGGTTTTAAGTTTCCATAACGTTAAGTCTGTCAGTCCAACTGCTGCTGGGGAAGAAGAGTTAAATTCTGTGCACAGAATTATTAGTGGTAGGATCCAAAATCTTCAAAATCATGATGAGAAGTCTTTAGTTTTATATATATATAAAATAAAATTTACTAAACAGTGACTTAGTATAGCCTTCTTTCACTCATGTTTGTGTAGTCTATGCTTGGATTTTTTAGAAGAGTTTTATTTAACCTAGCTATATTTAAATCTTAGCCTATGTCTTTCATATGGCTTGTGCTTGTATTTCATAAATGCTTACTCCAGAACCAAGTTTAGTGCATTGGCTGTTATTTTTATTGTAAATAACTTCAGTCAATTATCCATAGAGTAACTCAAGATGATGTAGGAACTAGCATTTAAGTTCATGAATAATCTTGTTCTTTGAGTATGTACATGTTTAATATTTCAGAACGTGGTTATAACATTTGTTACTAGCAATTCAAGCCCGGCTATGATATCAATTTGTGATAAGCACTTTATGTTAGGGAACTGATTGTAGAGGATATGCTCTCTTGCAGCACACTGTGCATTTTTCCCAGTGTTTACTTTGCACCCAAGTGCTAATGCAAATATTCAGGATATTTTCAAGCTGCCCTTTCTCTGCTCCATCGCCACTGCGAATGGACTGGACTGATTCCTGTATTTTGAGAGATAATGAAGGTACATCTGCAATACTTCTATACTTTCAAGGACAACTTAGACCTTCTTGCACTTACCCATCTAACTTGCCTGGATACTGATGAAAGTGCCACAGTGGCTCAGCAGAATGTGTGGTGTGCCACGAGGCAGCAGGATGTCCTCTCCTGGTCTCACTGCTGTGTGGCTTCCAGTCTTTCCAGCCTCCTCTCTTCACATGGAGGAAATGCCAGCTGGTGCTGGCAGAAGCAAGAACTTTCACCTCTAATGTTTATTTTCTGCATGTGGATTGCAGTTCTGTCACTCTTGTGGAGTTGAGAAGCTGCTGTTCACTTGTTCTTGCCATCAAAACACTACACGGGATGTTGGAAGCATGACTAGTGCTGCTGATTTGTTTCTTCAGTTTTATTTCTGTTAAATTAGAGGCACAGTTTGCTCAGTCTGGTTGAGCTATGTCATGGCTTCCACCTGCCTCCTTGCTCCAGAGCAGGTGTCTGATCAGCTGTGCATCACATGTGAAGGTATTTACAATGTCCACTTGAAAATGCTTGAAAACATTGTGTAACTCTGTGATTATGTTCACAGACAGGCATGGCTGTCATTTAAGTCTCTTGGGCAAATGATGGGGAGATGGAGAACTATAAAATGCAGTTCTATCTTTAGTTGATAAATTATGATTATTTATAATAGTGTACACTTAGGAGAAATAAAAATGAATGTACTTAGAATATTTTAGGAGCTGATTTTTTTTTTTTTTAGTTGATGTTCCGGGAACTAAAACACTTCAGACAAATCATTTGATGTAGAAACCAGTTAATTTAATCACAGTTCACATGGAGCAAGACTTAGTTGGTTATCAGAGGTCTAGTTGACTGGGAGTGAATTGTAAATTGTCTATACTCTCAGTGCATGGTAGTTCTGGCAAATAAGAACAGGCTTATCAAACAAACCCTGCCAACAGAAGCAAATTGGAAGAGCATGAGTAGCACTTGAGAAACCGTGGCAGCATGAGCAATACAGTCATCAGATTGAGTGGAGGACACAACATGCTGATGATCCTTGTGTGGGTGCCACTGTAGAATTGTATAGGAAAGATGGTTATGGGAAAGTAACTGATCAGGAGTTTGATTAAAAAGAGACCAGTAGGATTGAATCTCTTCAAGGCTCAAAAAGAAGAGAAGGAATCCTGATGACACCTAAATTGGTAGGGAGGATTTTTATGCAAGTCATTACAGGTCTAGATACAGTTTATGCTGTTCATTTTAAGAGAAGATTTGTAATTGTAGCAATACGAGAGTGTTTGGTGAGGATTAATCAAATGCAAATGAGCCTGAGTTTGGTCATAGTGGGAAGACAGGCATCAAGCTGAATGGGAAATTATTTTTCACTTAAAGAAGGTCAATCTGTGGTATGTTTGCCATGTTTGATTTCTGCTTTAGTCTCCTATATGCTTATATGATTTGGTGTAACTTGAGCTCAAGATGACACATTTGAATCATTAATTGACAGGTTTTCTTAAGTCTTCAGAAACATAGCTGATTAAATGATAAGGATCCTCCAGTTTGTTTTGGCATTGTCATATCATATACAAGCCGCTGTAAGAGCCCTTCGCTTCCTTTAGGTAGTGTTGGCTGCAGGAAGCATGACACTTGAAAAGGTATGATTGTGTATAAAGTATTTTTATTGTTATAAATTTTATTTGGCACAAGCAGGACTTTTTCCATAGTTATATATTTGCAGCAATTCTTTCACTAACTCATTAGACTTATAATTTGTGCCATTACAAAACAATACAGAGACAAATGTTGAGAACGCACCTGCATTTTCTGTTCAAGACAGTGACCCTTAATAGTGAAAGGATAGATTTCCACTAGCCTAGATTTAGGCCTGTTGTACACAGATTAAAGCTATCATTGATTTCAATGCCTTTTTATCTTGATAGCTTGCAGTAAATTCTGATCCAGTTACTAAGGTGTATTTCCACAGAAGGATGCTCTGTGTGAGTAATAATGCCTCATTTTCTCCTGGACATGCTATATACTTAAATGTATGGTTTATAAATAGCCTATAAAATGAGCCTATAAAATTTATTAATGTCTAAGAAATCATAGAAAGAATTGCTATATTGCATCAAATTCAAATATATAAGATCAGTGATTCTACTGAGCTGCTGATTTTCTTTTTCTTCACAGAAAGAGTAAATAATTTCTTCAAATATCTCTTTTGCCAGTTGCTAATGCCAGAAATATGAGTTCTTTTTCAAAACAGAAACTCTGACTTGAGCCACTTCCAGAGCTCTGTTCTCTTTTCTAAATTTTGCAGATCTTTTTTTTTTCCTTTTCTCTTTCTTGCTTTACCTTTTTTCTACAAAACTAAACAGAGCCCTTCTTTTTTTGTCACTTTACTTCTGCAAGGAGAAAAGGCACTTACTACTCTGCACCCTTTCCACTTCTGAATCAGAATTTATTATTACTACTATTATTTTTATAGGCAAAGCATAAGGTGTTCAGGATTACCAGGCAAGTATGTTGTGTGTGTGTGTACAGATATGCAAGTGCACAATTTGCAGACAAGCTCATGAGTCAAATGACACTAAAAAGTTTGAAGAGAAAAAAAAAAATCTTTTTCAAATGACACTTTTATATTATCAAAAAGTAAATTTCTGATTTTCATTTCAAAGGTCTGGTGTATTAAAATAACATAAAAGTATGAATTGACATAAAATGTTTTCCCTTATTGAATCAATAATATTTTATTGATCAAGACCATATTTTTGTTTCTGAGAATATTGATTTAGTATTATGCTGAAATTCTATATCTGATAAGGATTGAGAATCTCTCTGTACTTTTAGCAGAATTAACCATGAAAATGACAGCCTGTTCCAACCAGCCCTTATTGAAGCCTAAACCAACTCTAGTCAATCTGAATGGCACACTGAAAACACTTCCTCCATTTTATGTATGTAATTCACTCAGATTTCCATCCCGAAAGCCTCTTTAGTCTGTGTGTACTTGTTCCTTTCTCTAGAAAATTAGGACTCTGCTTACCAAGAGGGTGAAGAATTTATTTATAAGGAGGCATGGGTGTTAGTGGGCAGTATATATAACTGTGTTTGTGGATTTACAACACACTGGTAATTCCACAGTAGTTATCCACGTGGACGATCTCCTTACTTATAATTTTGACTGTTGCCTAGTGCCATGCCATAAATTCAAAGCATAGTGTCCTTCAGCGTCTTTTCCAGACAGACAAGCCTTTAAAATCATTCACCATGAGACAGATCACCAAAAGGTAAGTTGTAATTGTCCTGTAGTACCCAAAAGGTCAAAAAAATAAACATCTTGGTGGATATAATCTACGGAATGTAACTCAGTGAAGCTATATTATGGACATGACTCAAGAAATACAGATTTATAGAAAATCACCACTTTGACTGTGTTTAGCTCCAGGAATCTCTTGTGAGATTATTTACTCAATGGTTAACAGTCCTTTTCCTGTATCTAATCAAAGAAAAGTATGAGCACTCCATGATATCCAATTAACCCTTCAGTTGCTCAGACATCTGGGGACAAGTCTTGTGAGGGCTCTGTGTGTTTATATACGTGTTTCTGTGTGTCCAAACACTATAGGATGTTGTGCTTGTTAAACAATATTTGAGTAGCTTCTATTTTTTGTTGTAATATTTGTGCTCACCAGAACTATGATTGCAATCAAGAGGTTCATTTATTTAAGAAAATGCGTATGGGAACCTGCCAATAGAAAATGACATTAAGAAGAGAGTTTTGGCACAGGCTAATTTAGACTTATCCCCATTACCACAACAGATGGGCATGGTGTAAATCTTTATTTCTTTGTTTTTTTGTGAAAATGCTTTCCTTCTTAGGATGTAGCTTTTAATCACTGTATGTGAAAGTTGCTTTTTTGTATAAATTTTTGTGTACATATATTGGAAATAGTGACCTCCTGTATGACTGCCAAAGAAATTTTGAATTCTATACACTCAGAGTGGAAGGGTCTTACGATTATGTTGTCAAATTATTTTCATCTAGCACCAGAAATCCTTTTTTAAGCATCAATGTTTCACTTTGAGGATGCTTTGGAAAACCAAACCTTTGCAGTTTTACTTTCTGGATTTCTCATTGTGAGGTGATGATGAGACACACACGACAATCAGTAGGAGTATTTGTTGGCTTTGCCTATCACACACCTCCTTTTGGCTTGGATCTCAAACAACCACTTAAGAGGCCTCCTATGCAAGCATATGAACGTAAAATCAATAAGATGAATGCTTCAAACAAATAGCTTACCTTTATTTTTGATTCAACCATCCATTATAAAGGTGCATTATGCTGCAGCTCCTGTTGAGATGAGCACTGCAGGGGCCACAAGCAGAGCAGGCCTGACTGCCGTCCTGATTAGATCACCAACTGAGCAGCAGTGATTTAAACAAAATTGGCTGGGCAATGGCTGCTGATCCACTATTTTTTTTTTCTTTTTTTCTTTTTTTTTTTAAAGTCATGGAAGCATGGTGAAGTGGACAGAGTATGAGTCTGGAAAACCAAGTATTTTGGGTTCTGTCCCTGCTGTAGAAATGTCTAATTTGTGACCTAACTTTACTTTGTCTGAAAAATGGAGACAAAGTACATATTTCTCAGCACTGTAAGGTGGTAAACTGCTGTTTGGAGCACAACTGTAGTTACGTTTTTTATTTACCAAAGTGAATAATTTCTCTGCCATCTCCCAGGTGTTTTTGCAGGTGTGTGCTCTTGTCTGCTCTTGCTCATGCACACGTTACCTCTGTTTGAAAAAACTGAAGTTACAGGGGGAAAGTGGGTTAAAGCCCATGGAAATACATGTATATATTTATTGCAACTAATACAAAACCAGTCTGTTTCTTTCACATGTAAACACGCACTACTTTATAATGAAACTGGAGATTACGTGACCCATGGTAACACATTGGCTTTATCAGTTTAATTTCTTGATCTGGAAATCATTCAGCAATGGAGATGATTTGCTTTCTTAAAGATGCTGTGGGTAGATAGTAGGATTAATTTTTAACAAGATGTTTGCAAAGTTATTGGCAGTATGCTTATGGAATACTATTATTTAAATATAATTTTTATCCCATTAATTACCCAATAATTATAACTCTTTGTTTCTATTTGACGCCTATATTAAACCACTGCTCTTTATCAGCCTCCAGGGTCTGACAACAGCCTTTTGTATTAGTTTTACATTGTATTACTACTTTAAAATATGGAATTTCCTTCTGAAATGATTGATACAAATGTAGCATTTTTTACATTGGAACTGTTAGAAGGCAAGAATAGGATTGATGTTATCTACTTTGTTTCCTGAGGTGTACAATTTACTTTTCTGTAAAGGCAGCATAACCAGAAATGGTTTTTGGAAAGGTACATTTGCTCTCTGCTTTTAAAAATAAATAATTGGGCAAGATTTGCCTTTTAGGATCATGTTCTGTATCTACATGCCATATTTGATCCCCCTGGATTTGTGTTCACAATCTGAGCAAATTCCCAATTATATCAAATCACTGCATGAGCAGCTCCCCCCCCACCCCAGCCCCAAACATAAATAAACCCTTAATTCTCACTCTGATTGAAAAGTTAAATTTCAACCAACAGCTTCTACTAACAGTTAGATTCTAGGTTGCTTCAGAACTCTATTTGCACATATAGTCATTTTTATATAAAATATGACAGTTTTGAAGTTATATTTATACTACTGGGTGCTAACAATTTCTTGTTGTTTTTTTTTTTTTGTTAGTTTGAGGTAATAGAAAATATAACTAAAATGCAGAAATCTTGCAGGAACTCCAGGTGAATGTTTTCTAGCCTAAGGGAACACTGAGCATTTCCTCCTCAAAGCTGAAACAGCCTCTTCTTCCAGTGTTAAAGCTAAAACGTTAGATGTCACCTCTTTTGTTCCTTTTATAAAGGTTTCCTGTACTATTGCTGTCAAAGATCAGATGTAAGTGCTTTATCTTGAAGTTTTGTCATATATTTAGTAGGCCTTAAACTTTGTACTTATCCTTGGCAGGTGTGACTCCTGCATCAGTGCACTTCCAGCTCAGGAGCTAAAAAATGTAAGGGGGCCCCAAGAGTCATTATGTTGCATGGGTTTCATACTAACTAAGATATTTTATAGTTAGAGAATAAACAATTTGTTAATGTTAACTGGGATCTCGGGTGCCTTGCAACGTGTGATTTTTGTTGCAAACTTAAATGTAACTTGCCAAAAATGGAGGGGGTAAGAAATAAAATCTCTCTTCTGTGGCTGTTGATTTAAATCTTCTGACCACTCTATAGTAATGAATTGTAGCACCTTCCTTGCTTTAATATCTATCAAGATCTGAAATAGAGGATGTGTTTTGGAGCTGGGATGATGTTAATGTAGGCAGAGTAAGAGGAGAGGATTGGACAGATATTTCTGCAAGCCTGTTAGTGCTATAATCCTATTACTGAAAAAGAAAAGACATTTTCCCAACAGGAGGTGCACAAAATAAACCATCCAGGAGCGGGGATAGTTTTTGCAATCATTTATCATTTTAACCAGTGCTTCACCTCTCTAAATCTCCAAGCATAAACCTTACCAAACAAGTGTGTGTATATGAAAGCAATCACAGACACAAGAAAAATATTTAAATTAGCTTTAAAATTACTGTAGAATTTGGTTATTTTGAATCCCATGGTATAACAGGAAGATTTTGAACTCCAATCACTTTGCAAAGCAGAGTATTTTATTAGAGCCAAATTCCTCTAAAAGTGAAGATAACCTGTTGGCATGTGAACAATAGCAGTGTAGGTGATTGTAATTGGTGTAGCATTTTAAAAGTAACCTTCACCATCTACTCTACCCTCTTCCTAATTGGTAAAGAACATAATGCACAACTGTATAATGAAATGCAAGATGAATGTGATTTCAATGGGTTCATATTCTTCACAGAATAAAGTTTGACTCTGTTATGGTTTGGTTTTGTTGTCATTTTTTTTTTGTTTGGTTTGGGTTTTTTGTTTGTTTTTCCTTGAATTATAGGGGGACTGGAGGATTGCAGTACACGAAATGCCTTTTTTAAGTCTTAAAATAAACAAAAATTCGGAGTCACATTTGTTTGGTAAATTCATGTTTGTTGGCAAAATAGAGTTGGAAAACAATAACAGTAGCACAACCAAAGAACCCTGCTACAGGATTGACTGAAGAATTCAAGTTATGTGACTAGAACAGGAGAGATGAGGAAGAAAACTGGTCTGTGAGATCCAACTTCTGCTTGTGAACATTTCAACAATGCTCAGTGTCATCTGGTGGTTCCTGTACAGACTATTCATGGGACTATTTGTGGGGGAAGAATAATTCCTGCTAAATGTCAGCTCAGCTTTGGTCTAGGGGGCTTTTGGTCTGTGGTCTTTTGTTTTCTTTTTTTTTTCCTAGAAGTTGTCAGGTCCAAATCAGTCAAGTCTTGCCCATGTCCACCTAAGTCCTGGTTTCTCAGGTCCAGGTGTTTCTTTTTCAGGTCTGGGTCTGTCCCTATGTCCAGGTAAGACAGGTCAGGTCAAGTGGAATCAGATTCATCTTTGGGTGTCCCAGCAATGCTATTGTTCCCTATTGCCAGATAATTGAGGGAGAGAAGACAAGCTGGTAAAAACCAACCAACCAAACAAAAAAACACTATAGGCTGAGATAAGGCAATAAAAGTTGAAGTTTATACACGCACAAGCAAAAAGGAAGATTTTATTCTCCACTTCCCATCAGCAGGCACTGTCCAGTCACTTCCTGGGAAACAGGCCTGCAGAAGGGCAATATTGTACATAGTAAATGTCCTCCCTTCCTCTTCCTCATTGTCTGAGCTAACATCTTATGCTATGGAATATCCCTTTGGTCAGCTGTCATGTCGTGTCACCTTTTCTCTTGGTGATAAGGATCAATGTAGTTGCTTCAGTCCCCTGGAGCTTGTGGAAGGTGCTGCCTTTATCATTTTACTGGAGATTATGCTAGAAGTCCTTAACAGATCATGAACAGAGATGTAAATCAGGCATTCCTCACCTAGGGAAAACTGTAAGGACTGTGCCCAGAGTGGCATCAACGTGTTTGGCAATCAAGTCTGACAGTTGTGTCTAAGCTTTCAGGGTAAATGTGCGCTGGGAATGTAAATATGAAAAAGTAAAGAAATTCACTGTTGAAGGAGGGGAAAAAAGGCATTTGTTTGGGAACCTGACTCTGTGTGCCTGTGAGCTCAGGGAATCACAAATATTTCTCCAGTGAGCTGAGTTTCTTGCTTGTGAAAGCACTGCAGAATTGAGTTTTAGGACCTTAAGACTGTTGATTCCACAAAGCTTCAAAAATATGAAAATATTAGGTGGAAGTCTAGTACAGTATAATTTGTTGTATAGCCTTAAAAAAAAAAAAAGATGGAAATGGCAAATAAAACCTGTATAAATTCAANTAGAAATGTGAGTATCAGATATATACATTTGAAAAGTATTTAAAAGTATTTTTCTTGCTTTAAAGCAACTACTATGGAGTGGTTTGTTTTGTTGGGTTTGTTTGGTTTTGGGGTTTTTTCATAGTTTTTATATATATATAGTCTACTTTGAAGAGTTTGTGCATTTAGCTAGCAGAATAGACATTTTCTTCTCTTACGTAGCGGGCTTGGTCAATGTATTGGATATAAAACTCCCAAACTTTTTAAAACATGTGTGACCAGCAAAAGGTAAAGGAGCTGGTGAAAGGTCTGGAACACAAGTCCTGAGACTATCCAGGTGAGGGAGCTTGACCTGTTAAGCCTGGAGAAAATGAGGCTCAGTGGAGGCATTACTGCTCTCAGCTGTCTGAAAGGAGTTTATGGACAAGTGGGAATCGCCCTCCTCTCCCAGGCAACTAGAGATAGGACCAAGAGGATGTAGTCTTAAGCAGTGCCTGGGAAGGTTCAGGTTGCACATCAAGAGTAATTTCTTCATGGGAAGATTGTTTAAACATTGGAATGGGTTACCCAGGGAGGCAAGAAACTATTGGATGTAATACTTAGTGCCATGGTCTAGCTGACAAGGTAATGATCAATCAAAAGTTGATTCAATCTCAGATATCTTTTCCAATGTAAACAACTCAGTGATTTTTCATGAGATGAGAACCTTTTCTTTACAGTTGCTTTATTCTTCCACATGACTTTTAAATAGTTTCCTAAGTATGTATTTGCTCAGTAGTTTGTCTGTTCTGTACTTAAAAATGCTGTCTGTTTGCTAAGCATTGCCTGTAAAAAGGAATTTGTTAAGCTGTGTCTGTGGCAAAAGGGGGTGGGGGGGAGGGTGAAGTTAAGTATTCCCTTGCAAAAGTGGGTTCCTATTGAGTTGCACGTAGTTGTTCATGGAAAGGAAAACAGCCTGGAGATGAGGCTGGCAATAGCATGCTGATTACTCTCCATTGAGGATAATCTCAAAAGATGTGTTTCCAAGAAAACCTTGTCCCCACCTCCTTTTCTGAAACCCTAAGGTGTTCTGCCTTTTTAGATGTGGCCTTAACAGTCATGTCCATCAACAGAATGTTTCTGTCTGTAGGAGATTTTATTAACCAAGAGGGAGGGAAAAGTGCCCTCAGTAATGACAGGCTGAAACTCCAGCAGTTGGATGTTTCTGGATGAGGAAAAAGGCAAGGGAAAGTCTGAGTTCCAGAAGTGGTCTGCCTGCCAAGAAGATGGACCTGAGTAGGGTCCATCAGCTGCACTTTGTTGTAGGATATGTGACTGCAGGCATTGTAACAGAATGAATGCACATCTCTAATGTATGAATGTTTCTATTACCCAGTTATGCAGTCCCCATGATTAGGAGGGCAGGTGGAGGAGGGGATGCCTGTCTATTAGCCCATGTTTGCACTAACAGGCTTGAAACTTCTTTGTGTAAAATAAGCATGCAAATAGGAATCCTTGCTCTCAAAGTATCAGAGTCTCTAAGCACTCTTTAGCTGTTGCTCAGAGTGCTCTTTCAAAATATGAGATAATGTGCTGGGTTGTTTTCTTATACTACTAAAATGCATAGCTCTTAATTACTGTTTTAAAAGATATTCAATGCATTAGTACTCTAGGTAGAAACAGTTATTAGCATCTCTGTTATTGGAGAGTTGTTAGCCTGCTGGGCTGAGGCTTTACCTAGACAAACTGGACCAACAGAAACAAAAACCCCCAAAAAGAAAAGGATAAAAAGAAATAATTCAGGGTAAAAAAATACCACAGCATGTATTATGGGTTGGGCAAAGAGATTTGCACGATTCCCTTAGATAGTTACCAAATATGATCCTTTTCTTGTTGCTCATGATATAAGTTAAGTTTACCTTCATGGTCACATTAAAATATTGAGCTTAGTGGACTTGTTTCACAGCCTGCAATTTACTCTCTAGTGTAGGAGTTGCTAGAGCAGAACTAGGATAAAATTTATAGCATTTTGTGGCTTCATAAGAGCCGAGTGGCAATCTGTAAGAAAGAGGGTAAATTAACACCAGATTTTCTTCTAATAAATCTTCTCTAAATTAATCATACACATTAATGAATAGATGCCAAAGTATATCTCTTTTCATTAATGAATTAGCAGAATGTCTTGTACTATCACACACTCAGGATAATAAGGAAGAAAGTGGTGTTAACAGAAGGCTTTTTGCTCTGCCATGAATTTGGGAAATCCTCTCCCTACTTTGCCACCCACTCTAAAAAGTGCTGTGACTGTGGCTGGCAGAAGGAAAAGCAAACACTGCCGAGCCAGCTCCTCGCAGCTGTATGTGCGACTCAGCTGTGCCGACCCATCTGCAGTAGTTGCCATCTGCCAATTGCTTTAGTTGGGGAGCATCTGCAAGGTGAGCCATTTTCAAGAGAATTTGCTGCATGACAAAGAAATTATTTCCTCTTGATCTCCTTTTTCTTTTTTAATCTTACTTTCTTCTTTTCTTTTTGTCTTGGGTTGAGCTGACAAAATGCCAACTGCTCAATACAGAGTCAAAGCCTCCCTCGCTCTTAACCGAGAAAAAGGGAGAAAGGAAAAAAAAATACTAAAAACTCAGAACAGGTTTAAATTCAAACTAATATATATTTATACAGAAAAGAGAAAATTAAAAGAAAACTACAATATAATACACATAGGTTAGAAATAACAAGTGTCTGCCTCCCACTGAAACCAGATTTCATTACTCTAGATTCATAAAATACACTAAAAGCTAAAAGACACCCAGCAAGGCAATAGTGAGAGCATAACGATAAAATGTTTCTAGTTCTCTGAAACTAAAACAATAAAATGTTTCTAGTTCTCTGAAACTAAAACAAATTAATGATGTAGTGGTGGCAGGAGCAAGACCCAGGACAGCAGGACAGCTGCAGCCTGTCCTGCCTCCACCACAGACATGATGGAACTGAGAGAACGCCTCCTACTCCTGTACTCATATCTCAGGTTTCCGTCATCTAGTATGAAATATTTCTTTGGTTGCTTAAGTCAGGTGACATCTGTCTCTCCTAATACAGATCTTATGCTCTGGCCATCTCTTACAGCTGTGCATATAGTAATGCAGAAGGACCTACTATGACTAAACAAGAATGCTCACTGCATTAAAAAAAAAAAATAACAAACCAACAAAACCCAAAAACCCCAAAAACAACAAAAAGTCTATCACATGTAAAGGATAAACTGAGGTAGAGCTGGAAACCTGACAACTCTGCAAAGATTGTTAATTCTGCTGGATTTGCTTGCTTTTGTTGGTATTATTTGTATATGAGTTGGACAGTTGAAGCTACATTTTTCTGTGAGGTTTTTTTTGTGCTCCTGCTTTGGTGTTTTGTTTAGTTTTTGTTTGGTTGTTTTTTTTTTTTAATGGTTAGTTGAATTGAGAAGTTATTGGAGTTGGGACTTCTGTTTTGGGGTGAATTTTGCCTTATGGGAAGACACTTTGGACTTTTTTGGTACCAAAAACTTTGGATGACAAAACTAGCCATGCCCATGGAGATTCTGGTGTATTTTGAGGGTTTTTTCCTTTTTTTTTTTTTTTTTTTAATGCTCAAAATAAATTCTCTTTGATGCCCTGCAAAAACGAACACATAAAAAATCCATTTCCCACCTCCCTCAATGCTAATCTCTCATTGGAATCAAAGTTAGGATTTAACAGTGACACAGCCAAGAGAGATGTTCAGATTTATATAAGCAACAGGAAACAAATGTATTAAAATGGCTATTTACTTCTTTGCATCCAGATCTTGCCCATGCTCTGTCTAAGGCATTTCCAGAGTGTTGCTTTCATAAGGCACCTACATTAGCAGCTCTAAACAGGAGAAAGGATTTTGTCAGAATGAAAGAAACATATTAGGAACTTCTATCAACTTTATTTTATGGCTCTGTGGGTTTCCCTCAGTTGGATTCCACAGAACTATTTTTTTTTTTAAATCACTCCTATAGTAGTCTTCCAGCTTGTGCATTTATTTATTGTTGCTTCTGAGCAGGAGGTTGTCATTCCTGTTTTTTTGGTTTCGTTGTTGGGATTTTTTTGGTCCCCAAGTCACGTGATTTGAGAGGAAACTTCTTTCTTTCTATTCCCTTTGTGTTAGCACAACAGGCATTTATTTCTGGCGACTGGTTTTGTAGGACTCTAGTCTTTGGCTCAGAATCTTGGATTCTTACCAATTGTTCCTGTTCTGGGCCTGGTAGCTTTAGCTCATTAGTCTAATGTTCTATACCTTCCTGCTGCTAATCCTGGTTGTTGGGCCCCGTGTTCATTAAGCTCTCCTGACTCCCATGTATGACATGGAGTGCGAAATAATCTGTAACAACAAGATTACATGTGAAGCACAACCTTGCTCCCCAAGCAGCCCCTGTGGCTTGTGTAGGATCACTTGTGCTCCAAGTAATAATCAGTAGGAGGAAACCTGCCCTATGCAAATGCTTAGGCTTGTCAGTGTGCACAGAATAAGTTCTCCAAATTTTCTTTTATTTTCTTTCTTGCTGACTAAAAGCGGTGAGCCAATGTGTCTCTGTGTGTCAGTATATGATGGACTGCCAGCATGAGGCTTGGCCCATGATTAAGTGGAAAAGAGCAAGTTGCAGAGAGCCTTCTTTTCTCTACCTAAGTTCAAGGGATGTTTGAATGCAAAGTGCCTCAAGGCTAATGACTCTGAGGCTAACGGCTTAAAAGGAGCAAGAATTCCAAGTATTTTTACATCTTTTAAAAGATAAAATATCAGTCATCTTTCTGCAAGACACAAATGCTCCAGGATGCAATTAAGGGTATAATTTTTACTATTTAAAGCCCTAAAGGTGTCTAAATCCTCTGAATTCATAAACTCAACCCATCATTTTCATTTCAAAATGAAATTTAAGGAACTCTAAACCAGTCTTTTATTTTAGTCATAGGCCCCAGTATTTATGGGCATCTTTCATGGTGACAGCATATCTGGGTGTGATAGGACCTCTGCTAATTCTCAGAGATGATTTCTGAGCTATGTCAGCCTGTATTTTTACTGCACAGTGAAAGCCAAAAGTTGTTGTAGTACTCTAGCAGAGTCTTTACCTATGCCAAGATGAATAGAAAGATTAGTTCATAAGTCTTGCTGCAAGAAGGATTTTTTTTTCTATGTACGCATTAGGGGTCCCAAGAAGTATAGGTTTAAGTAGCATAAAGATTGAATGCTATGGGAAAAAGAAATATGTCATGGAAAGGAGATGTGAACTCTGCACAGCTTTCCTGGTGAATTGTAGTGTCTTTGATATGAGATTTTTTTAAGAAAGGTTTACATAACAACAGGTCAGATAGGATAAAGTTGTAGCTGAAACTGCCTTACTATAGGGGAAGGGGCTGAATGAGTTCTCTGTCTCTCCTAGTCCTGTAACTCATTTCCAGAAAACATTTAATAAATGAAATAAGATTTCTTTTATCTGTCCCCTGGCTTTGTGCCATTTTGCTCTGTAAAGGTGAGCTGCATTGAACAAATCTTCTCAAATGTGTCTTTGCACACTGCTATTAAAGAACACCTTGCAGGAAATGGGTTGAATTGTGTGGTCAGCCTCATTTATAGACAAAACCAAGCCTCTACCCCTCAGTGAAATTCTAATGTAACTGTCTTAAAATACATTGTGAATAATGAATACAGCGTGTTTTGTCCAGTTTTTCTTGGCCTGACTACAAAATGCTTGAGGCAAGTTTGTGCTGCAAGCTCAAATCATTAAGGACTGTGAGTTTCATGGGATAAAAATAATGATAATAATAAAGTAATGCCTCAGCATAGGGAATCACTCACATTCTGAGCAGTGTATNTTTCAACAAATGCCAAAGTGCTTGTTTGTTATGATAGAGATAGTCCATAGTTTTCGTCAAAATATAATCTATAAATGATTGGTAGATTTGCATGGTTTTGTTCCATGTTCATGTAGGTCAGGGAGAAATAGAACAGAGTAAATGACTATACATGTTTTTACTGTAGCATCAAGAAGGTTTATTCATTTGCTTTTTCTGTTTACTCATTTGCTTTTGCATCTTGTTATGCATAATACATTCCCTGGCTCTATTAAGCATTTCTTTACCAAGATGGTGGTCAAACACTAGACTGGGCTTCTTAGAGGGGTGATCCTTGCCCCATCCCTGTCAGTGTTTAAGAGGATTTGGATAATGCCCTTAACAACCCGCTTTAACTCTTGGTTCCCTTAATTGGACCAGATGATCAGTGTAGGTCCCTTACACCTGAAATACTTTATTTTATTCTAACCTATTGGAGACTAACTGGATGAACATATCTTCTAAAATTATAGCATACTTAGGTGGTATTCAACTGAAAAGCAAATCTACCTTGCTTTAACATGGCAGGTAAATCTTGTTGCTCTGAATAGGACAAAATTTTCAGCTCACGTTTGTGCAAATTTGTGGGGAGTTCTGCTTGAATACTATAAAGCAATCTCATTAGGTGAAAAGGGAGCTGAGAAAGCACATCTTATTAAAATAAACCAAAAATGGTTATTTCTGAGTTCCTTGCTCATTTACATGGAATAGACCTGACACAGACATCTTACAGGGGCCTGAAGAAGCTCCTTCCCATCTCCCCAGCTACTTTTTCGATGTTATTAGCATATCACAGGTTTCCTAATAAATGATGCTTTTTTTTTTTTTCTGCTGCTGGTTTGGCACTTTTGCATGTGCCTTGAGAATAGATCTGATTCAATATAAAATCTTTATTTACCCTGCCCTTTTATTTTTCTTGAAGTGTCTGTAAAAGACCGGAGACAGGAATGGTAAGTGTCCTGTTCTCCACAGATATGCCGTCTCCTGACCACTCCAGCCTACTCATTTGCTTCATGTCTGTTTAGTGTGGCCCTGAGCTCACAGACCATCTTCTGTGAGATCTGTAACAAAGATGGCAAGAATTAAAAAAACAAAAAAAAAACCAAATAAAACAAACAACAGACCTCTTCCTTCTTTTCTTCTTTTTCTCAGATAAGATTTGTTCAGGAGCAAACAAGGGGTTGCTCAGAAGCAGAAAGGTCATTCCAGTTGCAGCAGTTTTTAAACTGAGATAGTTAGTGGTTCATGACCCTATTTTAGTTTTGTTCAAGGAAAAAAATGGAAAAATTAGGAAGGTTTTTAGCTGACTACGTGAAGCAATAAGATGTAAAGTGGCAATCCTGATCCCCACAGTATTGGGAGGGCGCTGCATTGTTCTCATTACCCACTCGCCTGACAGTTGAAATGCACCGTGACTGGTATAAAGTGTCTGTGACATTTCGAACAGCATCTTGTCCTAATGAAACAAGATGCTACCTTTGTTTCCCTTCTTAATCACAAACACTTCTTCAACATCTCTATGTGCGCTTTCCACATGTGCCTGCAGAATCGTGTTGGGGCTGGGATGGGGAGGAGAAGCAGAAGTAATAACTTAATTTTTACAGAGGAGATCTGTGTGAAGAATCAGTGTAGGGGACATAGATATCATAGCAAAGAATGACAGAGGTAAGTCCGCTAAATTGTTTTTACTCATAATATTTAGATGGTTTTCTTTCTAGTCCATACAAACCAAAATATAAACACTAAGTATGGAGTCATACAGTCTGAACTTGGATTTTTTAATATATAAATGTGTAAGTAAATAGGTTTTCCATTAATAGATTTTAAAGAATTAGAAAGAATACAAGACTAAAAAACAAACAAACAAAAAAACCCAAACTTCAACCATCACTGATGAAAATTTGAATGGGAATTTGGCTTTTATCTTAACTTGTGTCAGTATTTTGTATTCATTTGGAATTCTGCTATAGGATGAATTTTAGAAATGTGCCCAAAATGATGCATGTACTTAGGCATATTGAAAAGTGTATATAAGAAATCATTCTTAGCCATCGGGTTGCCTTTTATGTCATTATGGTTCTATGATATTAAAATTCAAACTCTAGACTGCAGTTCCTTTTAAAATTGAAATTGTATAACATAGAAATAACTTTTTATAGTACGTTTTGTATTAAAATTCTTCTAAATTTCCAGAATGAGATGGATGAAAGGGAAGTTAGTAACAGTAAAGAAAACACTGTTCTGGAAATAACTGTCGTGTTTATGCAGGTATTATTATTGGTAGGGGGTTGTCAACATTTTTTTTTTTTAAGGTGACAAAAAATATTTTGCTCTGAGTGTCTTTTAATTCCCTTTTTATAACTTTTAAACTGCATTAACTGGGCTTTTAAGATAAAGAGTTGCAATTTTCTTTGCATCATTCTTATTGCTGTCTTAGCACTGTCTTTCTTAATATACGGTGTTTTTAGAAACCACAAGTATTTCTGTGTTTGCACTTACACAGTGGGATAGCTTTAGGAGAGGTATCAAATTCAATAAGAATTCAAATTGCTCCAGCTTTGAATATTTTTTTGGACCACAGCACACAGGGACTCCACGTAAAACTATCGTGTAATCCTATGAAATGTACTGACAAAGTTGCCTTTGAGTGCACTGGGGCCAGAGTGGTTTTGTTCTAAAATTTTCAATATGTGACTGTGTAAAGTACCCACTATCCAAATCTTAAGTTTTTTTTTAAATGGTTCTTGTTGTTTGCATGTTGTTAAAAGTTGGGGTAGAATTGCTACAGTTCACATGTTTTAAGGTACGTGATGAGTGTGCATTCTTATTAGGCTTCATTAATTTTAGATTTCATTCACATACCCATAGACTGGATTGTGTTGGAAAAGACCTGAAAGCTCATCCAGTTCCACCCCCCTGCCATGGGCAGAGACACCTTCCACTAGGCCATGTTGCTCAGAGCCACATCCAACTTGGTCTGGAACACTTGCATGGATGGGGCATCCTCAGTTTTTCTGGGTAACCTTTTCCAGTGCATCAGAACCCTCACAGTAAAGGATTTCTTCCTAATATCTAATTGACATCTGCCCTCTATCAGTCTTCCATTAAAGATGTATAATAAAAAGCTTAGGAAATCCACTAAAGAATTAAAGTAAGCAATAAATATGCGGAGGAAAACAGACACCATGCACCAGACCAATGTGATCAAGCGAATGCCATTTATTAAACACTGCACACAGTTTATATAGGGTTAAGTCTACATTCCATTGGCTAAGTTGAATCTCACACCATTAATCTACAAATCCCAGTTGGTTATAATCCATATCTCACAAGTCCAGTGTTTTGGTGAAATCATCCTGAATATTTTCAGGAACATCTCCAATGTCCTGTGGGAAACCTGAGGAGTTCTCATGAGAAACTTATGGGGAGTTGCTACGCACTCCGAGGCAGTGATTTCTCCTTTACAGGACAACGGAGCGGTGGCCTTGCTGCTTCTCAGCTGATACCTGTTTTCAATCTCACAGGGTCTATATGGATCTGAATTGCTCACCTTTGTTTTTCCTGTACCGACAAAGAATCACAGTAGAAAAGCAGATATCACATTAAATTCCATGCTAGGAGAACAGTTACAGAGCAAAGAAATAAGAACTGTATGTTGCTGGAGCTTCTTTCAAAATGTAACGTGGTCGATGAAAAAATAAGGAAAATATTCACAGTTGAATATACATTATTTTGTTGATATGTTATAGTGGCAATATTATTTTGAAAAGGAAGATGGTTTTATACACTACATTTGGAGAAAAGCCATACGTTTTCTTCAAAAAAAAAAAAAAAAAAAAGGAGAAATAATCTTTTTGCAAATATTTTTTTTTTCTTTTTCTT
>VWZD01013577.1:220418-267275 GCA_013396695.1 Sakesphorus luctuosus
CCCAAAAGCAAAACAAAAACCAACAACAAAAAATCCAAACCCCAAACAAAACAAAAAAAACCCAAAATGTAAAATAGCTACACTCTTTGAAAGATGAAAATATTTCGATTTTTAGCCACTACCTGTATTTTTATTGCACTGATGAGAAAATTGTACATGACTTAATGTCCAAAAGGGAAAACAGGTATGCGCGTTTGAAAATACTTATTGATGTATACATAGCATTGATTTTATTTCATTTAACATAGCACAAGCAGTGCACTGGAAACAAAGCCAAATACTGTTTTAAAAAAACTCCAAACATCCTCCAAACAAACCAACCCCTTCCCCACACAACAATAAAGCCTCTAAGGAGAAGAGAATGTTTTGGGACAGAATAAGATTGTAAGTTTGGGTGTAAGTGGTCTGGCCAATTTAAACTCACTTTGTAAGTTCAATAAAAGAATTCTTTTGTGAGAAAAGTGAGTAATGAAAGTATCAAGTAGATCTAGTTTTTCCTTTTGAGTTTTGCTTTACAGATTTTTTTTTTTTAATTGAACTTAAGAAAACTTTCTAAAATTTCTTCTGGCTGGACTTATGAATATTAGGCATCTGGTACTCATTTTCCTCTGTAAGGACACCTACATGGCATAGTACAATCTCATGATAATTTGGCAACTCCTGTTAGCAAAGAAATATGAGTGATTTTTATGCACCAGTGCTTTGAGGGAGAAAAACAACAAATGGCAATGGAGCACACTGAGAAGTCTTCTAGGATTTTAAAGAAAACTGAAACATAGCTTTTTATTTTTTTTTTCTTCTGTAGAAGAAGTTACCATTCAAAAAGACTTGGAAATCTAGTGCGTGTGTGTTGTTCTTCTCCCCATGCACACACACCTCTTTCAAGAAAGATTGATACCATTTTTGTTGTGTCTGCAGGAACACAGTGAGCTCTGTTGCTGAGAGAGATGCCCATCTTCAAATATCTAAGGGCAGATGCTGCTCATGGGCAGCACCACCAACTTAGTGTGCTACCAATTCACATGGTTGACTGCTTGAAAATAATATATATGAAGAGACTGTGTTGATAGGTGCCCATTTAATGTCCACCCTGTATCTCTCATCTTGACCAAGATCAAGCTTTAAAACGTGGAGAGACCAAGAAAAAGTCTGACACAAAAGGGAAAGAAAGATTTCTCTCTCTAGCACTGTATCTGTGAGTGTCTGTGCACATTCACACACACACACAGGTATAATGATCTGTGCTCATCACAAGTAGAGCCCCAACAAGTTCCATCCTGAATTATTCTGCTGCTCAGTGATATTAACTCCCACTTGGAGCAGTCAAGTTCTGGCTCAGACATAAAGCCTGTTATGGATGAGGATTTTTTTGACTGTCAGTGGATGCAAACAATAGTATCTCAGTAATACAACTGTGAGAAAAGCCAAAAAAGATCTGGCAGAACTGGCTCCTGGAGAAATACAAAATCAAGCTTGCTTCCCCCCTCAACCCCTCCCTTTACTTTTTTCTCTCCATCTGTTTTGTATATGCCTCTCTGCTAAAAAGTAAATGCTGAATTTCAGTTTGTGAATGAATGAGGGTCTGTTTGGCTTCTTTAAAAGGGTAGGTAAATGTAGTAAAAATTATCTACAGAAAGCCTAACTGTAATTTACTAGAGTCTTAAAGGAAACCACTCTTGTAGGGGCTAAGTTCTTTCTATTATAAATCAAGAAATATGTGACTAGAAGCTGTGAAGAACAACTCATGAAATGAATTTCAGTGTTTGCCGAAGTGGTGGTTCTGAAGTGTTAATGTGGAGAGGCATTGCTGATAAAGCTGAGATAGCTGTAAGTTTTAGAGTGGGATTAGTTCTTTATTATTTTATTATTATGAGTAAGAAAGTCAACTAGCTAGACACTTGTAGAGAGACAAGTAGCATTCCACAGAAATATTGTTTTGATGATTTGTGTGTCTGCGTTCAGTTTTCTTTTTTTTTTTTTATTTGACTAGTTCTTTGACTTTCAGCAGCATGGTTTGTTTTTTTTCCTCATAGCCAAAATGCAGTGGTAACAAGTATTTCCAATTCAGTGGTGCTTTCATGAGCTGTAAGGTTAGTGCTGAAGTCAGATGTATGTCCAGAAGGAGTTGTTTAGTAAAATGAGGATATAAGTTTATATTTAGGATAAAAGAAGAAATGGATCCACCCTGAAGGTTTTGTGTTTAGTTGTTCAGGAGCTTGCCCTGATGGGGAATAATGTTTGACCTGCTTGCTACAGGATGGCCACAGAGCTGAAAGCACAGGGCACAGAAGGGCATCATTGCTGCCTGTGTGTGTGTCAAGGGGATGGACGCAGAACAAATACTTCAAACCTTAGCATTTAAGTGCGAAGATTATGTCAATGGTTATGAAATAGTTATGGTTTGGTAGTTTGGGGAATATTTTATCGCCAAATGATGCACAATAGATGAGAGCACTTTTCTACTAGAAGAGCTAAAATCTTGGGGAACAAAGGAAAACTGATTTGGCAGGAATTAGTGCAAACCTGAGAATGATAAAGAGGAGCACCTCAAGGACACCTTAGTCACTGTTTTCTTTAGTGCAAACCCTTCCAAATGCGTAATAACACAGATTACTAATATAGCTAGCTAATAGTTTTCAAGTTAATCGAAGGGAGATAAATCAGTAAGTAGACTTTACACAGAGGACATGGAATTAATAATCACGGATACGTATGGTATTTTTAAATTCTTCTCTTGGATAGAGGAATGCAGCAAAAATCAATGTCAAGGTCATTAAGTGTGTTGAGGAAATTGTACATGGGGAGAGCCAAGTGCCACATCTGTTTTACAATAGTATATTTTTCAGTTATTAGTCTATCAAAGTGAATGAAATTGGGGAAAAAATAACAATTTTGAAAGACTTTTGTGGATGATTTATTATAGTCCATGTTACTTCAACTAATGGGTGGAGCTCAATCAGATTTTAAATGCTAATGAACATAATAATGCCTAATTTTTATTTGATACAGGAAATGAGATTGGGGGTTTGTGTGTGTGGTGGTGTTTTTTAGCCAAAGAAGCTCTTTAAATGCATGGGCCTTCGGTTTTGATCCAAATCTACAAGTTTCCCTTTTCATACATTCCACCTCAATCTGAAGCATGGCCTCATTGCAGAGAGGTGTCCGAAGGATTAGCCTTTGTATTGGGTAAAGAGACTAAATATTAACCAGAATATGATGAAACTGAACTGGCCAGGCTGAAACTCTGCATGTAGTTAGTTTACTATTGGGACAGGACTTGGAATGATAAGATTCTTTCAGAAGTGAATAGTGGTGCTGAAGACCCTCAGTCCAAACTGTGTGTGACCAGGGGCAAAACAGAGCCATGCAAGCCTCCCCTCTGTAATGCTGGCAGCTGCACTGAGGATGCTGAAATTATGTTTGCAGGCTGGGTTGGCATTGTGAGCTTATCCAAACTGAGCAGAAACAAGTTGACAACAGTCACCTGAAGGATAAAAAAATACAGCAAAAGCAGGGTTAATTCTGCTTGACACAGACGACAACAACAACAAAAAACCCAAACAAAAAGAAACAAAACAAAACAAAAAAATCCAAAGAAACAAACAAACACCAAACAAAAAAAAAAGTACACATTTAAAATCTGGTGAACAGGGAGATAATATTTTCTGGGTTGAGGATAGGTACAGTGTGTTTGCAGCATGTTGTATGGGACACAGAGCTCTATAAACTAGAGGTTTATTTCACTATATTAGTATTTATCTTCCTATTGTAGCCGTCACCTTTCCCCTGGGTCACTGAGATGCCAGGCTGTCACTGAGAGGTTGAATGGTGTCAGTCCTGGCAATGCTTTTTCTAGACTGGAAATGTAGATAGAAACTGGAAGTGTAAAAGCAACTATGATGGACGCTGGCAAGTTCTGTGAAGGCATTTGCAGCCCTAAACCATCCTGAGGCATGGTGAAGCCTCAGCCAGCTGAATTTCCTTAGTTTTTTCTGAACTGCTTTCCAAATGGTAGCAGTTTTTCTCACTGATTCTAATCTCCATCTGAAGTGGCTGCCTTTCACCTTTACCCCTCTGCTTTTTTTCTAACTAGCTCAGTTTATTAAATTTTACTTAGCTCTGCCCTCCAAGCTGGCACTGTCTACTTGGAAAGGTTCCTTGCTAGCCTTGCCATAATAAATAGACAAGGGGAAGAATTAAGGTTGTGCCATTGTATTGCATCATCATCTAGAGGGTTGAATTTCAACATTTTTATGAATCCTTTGCAGCTGCTGTTACTTATGTTTGCTGTCAGTGTACGGATGGAGCAAAGATTAGTTGAGCAAGTTGGCAGAGACATAAGCAGGATTGGTGACACCAGTAACAGACATGTTCATCTGCTTGCCTGTCCTTTCATCTTCACTTCTGTTGAACTTCAACCCACTGCACAAATTTTGCCCATTTTCACCCTTTTGATGTGTTTGTCTTTTCTCTCCATTTGGCATTATCTTTTCCACAGGAAGACGATTATTGTGGCATATAAGAAGAGAGAGGCAGTAGCAGCTTAAGCAGATGTTGCCCAGCATGCCTGAGTTGCAAAGGCATTCCCTGTAACAAGAAAATAGCAAAGATGATACCTAGTGCTTTGTTAGTACTGGAGGGGTGTCAGGGATGCTCTGGGACTGCCTGACTATACCAACAAATTTATAATTTGACACTTCTCTCAGATGGGATTTGGAAAAAGTTGGTCTTGGTAATCTCAGGAAAATAGTGCTTCTGTCATACGTTGGTTGATGTTCAATTAAGATTAAATGAAAATTTCACAATAAGACATGTCTAGCTCCAGAAGATTTAGAAAGGAAAGGGGAGTGTATTGTATAAAGAATCCCATTTCATAGGGTGTTGCTTTGTGCATTGGATGAAATGTAGAGTAGTTCTTAAATGTGTGGATGGCAGCACCCAAACAAAATAGTTGGGAGATTAACGAGTTTTGTGCTGTGAGGCACTCTTCCAAGAGAAAAGGTACTTTGCTATTTTATCTTTTAGCCACAGGTGTATATTTGGTGTTAATAGTGCTCTTGAGATCATCAAGAGGAAAATGCCAGAGGCACGGCAGGATTTGGAATGGCTAGTCATTTATTATCCTTGTGTACAGTCACTGTGAGAGAAACATGTTAAATTGTCTAGCATATAGTGAGGGTGGGGAATAGGATCTAAAGCTTGCTTAGAACTGCCTGCTGTGACAGCAACAACTTGATTTCCTTACAAAGAAACAGGTATATGTTATATATAACATATATATAAACATATATGTTTATATATATATAAACAGGTATATAAGTACAGGTATATGTACTTCAGAAGAAGTACAGAATTCTTGGTGAGGCTACTACTCTTAGAATATTCAGGGGCTACCATATGAAACTTAATAGTACAGCTTTTGAACAGTCTCAGAAGTGAAAAGACCTGTACATTTCAACAGAGGAAAACCACTGGCTTTTGAAATCGTCATGGCTTTCTGAATTCATAGCTGCTTATAGGAGGTGTTGCTAAAAGGTGAGCATTACGGGATGCCCTGCTGAAACAACAAAACTGGCAGCTGGAAACACCTGTGGATGACTCAGGATCAGTTTACTCTCTTAGGAGAGTGCCTTTTTGCAGTACTGTCATATAGGTGAAAACTGGATACATGAATTACCACTGAGGTCTTCTCTTCAGTTCAAACCCTGAATCAACACTAAAAGCTTTGAGACATGCAGGCAATAAGGTAAAGGACAAGTTAATCAGTATTGCTTTACAACACAGTAATGAGGCATGTGCTTTCCAGATTTCTTCTTGTTCAGTGTCTGAACAACAGTGTATATTGATATGAACTTCAGTGACACAGATCAAATCCTGAACTTAGCTCCGTGATTTTTGTGTAGGCAACAAGATCAGTGCCAGCAGTATTGCTTGTAGTTGATGAAGCAGAGTCTGGTAAAAGAGCTCTGCATGACTTACAACCAATATCATGGCAGATCCAAAGAGAGTGAGAAATGTGGTTTCAGTATACTCACCTGGAAGGAAGGGAATCGAGATCCCATTCTTCTCTAATTGCTGTTGTTAAAACCAAGGAATAAAAAGCCAAACCCAGACAAAACCCCATGTAAGTTAATAATTGGGACACGCTAATAGGAAGCAACGGAGTGGAGTGTCTAAGCCATAAGTTTCACCAGTGAGTCCTTTGGGGAAAGAGAGGAGCAGCACTGTCACTGTCTTCTCAAGGTGTGTTTTATAGGGAGTGACGTTGTGCTGGCTGCTCTCCTGGTGGGCCCTGCAAAATGGCTCAGAGGCTCATCAGGGAGAATCAAACCATGACTTGGGAATCCTATTCAGCATCAATTTGCTCAGTGCCATCAAATATCAGCTGCTACTGGAGACCTTGTGGTATCTTTGTAAGAAGCTGTCATGATAAAATCTCCCCTGTGTTAAGTGTGGCTGGGGAATGAAGATAGAACACAGGTACTTCAGGCTTAGGCATGTAAATGGTTCTGTGGAGCTTTCTGCAGCCTGTCACAGTTTGGACTGTTTCATTAGGTGTCATACAGAATCTCATAAAGCCTGAAGACAACATATGTGGAATAGAAGGTCACAGTTGTGAACAGTTTCAGGCACTTGAGATATAGCTTTGCAGCTACATCTCATTCTATTTCAGCAGTCTGTAGGCTAAATACCATAAAAACTTGGTGTACAGGAAAGAACTTAAGGCAAGTGCATCAAAGAATAACTTGCTTAGCTACTTTTTGTTGCAAGTGAATATAATTTTTCTGTGGCTATTTTTTTTTTTCTATATTAGTTGTGATTTGTTCTATGCAAAGATCTGCTCTCAAAAGGATTCGGTTCTAATGGCATCAAACTATTCAGTCATGAATATACTCTAGAATAGCTGTTAGATAGTTGGCAAACAGTATTACAAGAATTGAAACAAATTCCATCTATTTTCAAATTTATTCATTAATAAATTGATATATAAATACATCAGACAAAGCTAAATGGATTCACAAACATATAAAAAGGTATTATAATTTTGTTTGATAAAATATGAGCATCTCATTAAAAAAATGCAAGATAGAAAATATGTTGCAGAAGTTCTTGCGGCATTTTCAAAAAACAGTAAGCTTTTGAAGGCCCCTAAGTTACATATAATAGAGCATATTGTGTATACTAGGTTGTCTCTTAATTCTTTTAACACAATTCCAACATGCATAAGAAATCACAAATGCTGCTGGAACTGCAGCAAAAAGACCAGTATCTAATCTCTCATTTAAAAGCACTAGAAACTATTATGTAGGACTTGCTAAATACTAAAAGCTACTTTATATAAAACTGTTATATAATCTGCACAGTTGAATAACTTTTTTTTTTTTTAGCTATTTGAGAAATAAAATAAAAACCAAAAAAGGTTGCTTTTTAAAAAGACCTTTGTTACCCTCAGATGACAAAAAGTGGATTGCAGAAGTTGTCCCCGCAGCAGAAACAGAAGTACTGGAGGCATAGAAGTTTTCTTTCATGTAAAGTTACAGATGAAAGTGTTTTTTCCCCCATTGTGTCTTACAAAATTGTTAAAGCTCAATTGAATCCAATTCTTAAAAAAATTAGAGACTGTGAAATGATGAACTTTTTATAAAGTTTCCTCAGACATTGTATTGAAAAAATGCTTTTAAAGAGAAACATTTTTCAGAGAGCATCAGATAGAGTCCGAATATAAAGGGTCTGAATTTCTTTATAGATTACAAACTGCAAATACTAACAAAATTGCTTTCCACGGCAGGACTGCTGGTATGAAGGGTATCTTCAAACACTAAATTTACGATAGAAAATGTCTTGTAGGTAGGATAGGTCCAATTGGCTGGTACTTTGTTCAGCAGGACTCTGTGTCCACACTAATACAGTGTTTCATTTTTGCAGTAGTACCAGAAACACATTTCTAGAGGTGAAGGCGCAAGTGTGTGCAGTGGAAAGAAGGCCGTAGATAATGTAGGGCGGACATGTTTGGTTAAAATCATAAAAGCTTTAAATTGCAGCAATTCATGTCATTGTAGTAACTGTGGCCTCAGAAATATTCCTTTGGTTCATGAAACATATCCACTCAGGGTACTCTTCTTCCTCTCCCTCCATAGTGAGCACTCTTATTTGAGAGTAAGGCTGGAGACACAGGAGTTGTGTGGCACAGAACATTAAAGTATCCTTCTTTGGTATTAGATAATTCCAAAGAAACTAACACATGTCTAATGGGGTTTTGCATTAAGCACTGTAAGCTTCTGTTTAGGTGGTCAAAACCATCTTCCTTCTCACTGTCAGTATAAGAAATGGGCTCAAAATTTTTGTCTTCCAATCTGCAGCTGCATCCTTGTTCTAAACTAGCCTGTATTAGGTGCCTACACAGATCCCTACAGACTGGTAAAATAAACATCAGAGGTCAAACAAGATTTAAAGCTGTCAGAGCTTTACATGTAGCAGCAAAAGTATTGCTATTTCTTTTGGAAATATATGTAGACATTTAGATTAGTTTAAAAATGCAAATTGAGTGCTAGTTGCTTGTATTAATGTAAATCCAGCAACAAAGTGCAAGTTTCGTTGACCTTTATCAAAGAATAATTTAAGAAAAGATGATTTGTTCATCTTTTTGGGAGGATTTAATTGGGAAAAAGAAACATTCCAAGTAATACTTTTTTCTATATTGAGGAAACTTATTTCTCTTCTTCATTTAGATGATGACATAGTCAGCACTGATGAGATGTAAGGTCCAATGTTCTTGTCTCAAATAAGCTGGGAGAGAAGGAATTATGTCACACAGGGATGATGTGAGATGAGAAGACATACCAAATTTTGTACATTTATTACTCTTACACTTATGCAGTACCTATTCTACTACCCTAAAGGTTGGGTTTGGTTGTTTGGTTTTTTGTTTGTTTGTTTGTTTCGGGGTTTTTTTGCTGTTGTTGTTGGGGTTTGGGAGGTTTTTTGGTGGGGTTTTTTTATTTTTTTATTTTTTTCCCCTTGCTCTCTTCAAAGTCTGCATAAGCTTTCAAAAACAATAGAATTAGAGTGATTCTGTCAAGGGATGTAAGGTAATACGTCTTCAAGATAAACATTTGAATAAATGTAATAGGGAATGCATATGTCTCATATTCAGAACATGGAGAAGGAATAATTTCAAGTGGTTTTTTGGAATGTTACATTGTCTGTAAAATCCTCATTTCTTTTACCAGTGATGTTCTCTGTAGGTACTTTAAACAAAAACCATACCCACTACAGTGATCTGAACTGCAGAACAATTTCATAGTAATCTATATGAATTGAACATAGCAGACACAGTTTTGAACAGCAAGTTTCTCAGACTTCTTGTGGAAGTTTACTGAAGATTTTAAATTGCACTGATTTCCCAGGAAACTTTGGGTTCTAGTTTTTCAGTTACTTACAAGAAAAATCTGTTTCTCCTTCATATTTGTTGTCTGTCATTTTGATCTAAATTAAAATAGCATCCATAAACCAGATAAACCCAAGTGTCTGGACTTCAATTAAGTAAACCTGAAATTAAAAGCATATGACATGTATTGTTCTTATGTCTTGCTGAGGTTTGACTGTCTCTTCTCAACTATCTCTATAAAACTGCAGTGTAATCTCACTTATATACTGTCTAAAATGAAGAACGAGTCAAAGAATTGTGAGTATAGTGGCAATTTTTAGTTTTGTTTGTAAATATTACTGAAAATATTTCAAAATATTCTAGCTGTGGTATTTCTTTTTCTCTTTTCCATGTTGTCTTCACCTGAAATACCAGGTAGTCCTGGATAGAGAGTTTCTAATATTTGTGAGATTAAATTAACCTTAATTAGATTTTTTTTTTTTAATATTAACTTGGTAGTCTATGTCTGTGCTATACTAATAGGGTTGACCCATGGATGGATTCTGATTCTTCTGTGTTGTGCAACCCATCTCTGCAAACAGTGTTTTCTGTGGTTCTATGGGTTGCTCAGAGGTTTTTTGGTACAGTTTTGGGTGCGGCATTTGGACAGGATATGGAAAGATGATGTCACAGGTGCAGGACAATGTGAAATATTCTGAAGCAGTATTTTTCTTTTGCTGTGCTGATATATTTGTTTAGAACCGATCATACAGATTCTTTATTCTTGAATTCTTATTCAGGATGCTTTGATTAAAGTTCTTCTATTCAGTTAAAAAAAATTATGAAAGTCTTAAACAGTGAAAAAAATAAATTGTAGTGCAGTGTTTTGACAATGGAAGATACAATTGTGTTTTTAGTATTGCCAGAATTATGGATTCAAGTATGTTAAAACCAAAAACAAAATAACAACAAAAACAAAAACAAAAAAAAAAACACCCCCAAAGTTAATAGTTCGTATGAAAATGAAGTTAGTTATGTATCTGACTTAGTGTGAGTAATGAAAGGTCATCATGTAGTGGCCATTTGAATTGAAAAATGTGCCTGTTGTGCCCCTAGAATA
Source organism: Sakesphorus luctuosus (assembly GCA_013396695.1). NCBI lineage: Eukaryota > Metazoa > Chordata > Aves > Passeriformes > Thamnophilidae > Sakesphorus > Sakesphorus luctuosus. Next base: position 230,906 of record VWZD01013577.1, read on the forward strand.
TGATGGGACAGCAGTGGAAACAGTAATATCTTTGTGACTGTTGGCTAATTACATAGAAGTTCTACAAAAAAGGTTATACATAGCCTAAAGTACTAAAGACTTAATGAAACTGTCATCACTCTAGTGATAAATATCTCCATTCCAGAATGTCTTCTTGAACAGTACTATAAGCATATCAGAATAAATAATTGGCCATAATTCTGTAATGTGACTATATATATTTTTTTTTAAAAAATAGGCATTTATAGAGGTTGGTAACAAAGTAGTTGGAACTGTTTTGAACAAGTAACCATGACATCACTGAACTCTGCAGTCCAAAGGACTGGTAATTTTGCCCAATTGCCCCATGGAATAAGTTGCAACTTCCTTGAAAGCCACCAAGTCAAAATCAGCCATTGTGCAAAGGGCGTCATAAACTGATCATAAAATCACATGTAGGCTTACATTTGATTGCCATTCAGTAGGCCTACCAAACACATACAGCAGCAGAGGCAGAAACAGGAAAGGGTAACATAAATCAGGCACTTCCCTGCTTAATGTATCCTTCTACCATTCCTAAGGGCCTGCCAGAATATCAAATCAGTGGAAGGTGCTATATACTCAATTTTAAGTGTCTACTACATGGCAAATCAGTGTAATTTAGTGTACACTTGTTACACTATTTTGGTTTTCCCTTAAATATGTTACATATTTACATGCAAAGAATAAGAACTAATTCAAGTAATGTATGTTGATTAGGCTCTTGTTAGGCATAAATAAGGGTTATCTTGTGCCATACAGTACATTATGTCACCTATTTAATACACACATAACTTTCTCTGTCTTTTTCCATTTCCACCCACAGACATTTAGAAAAAGAGCAGAAGATGAAGCATGAACCTGTTAGCTAGAAGTAAAGCCTGATAAAGAAAGAGCAATGTACTTATTTATTACTTGCATTTCTTTTGACATTGTAGAAACAGAAGAGAACAAGGGTACAGACTAGAAACTAGAATTAAAGCTCTCTTCAGTGCAAGTATGTGAGTTTTTCACTAAAATATGAACAATATATGTGAAGATATATAGCTTAAAAGTATGAAAGAGGGTAACTCATCTTGATTTAGCAAAGTTTTGTTCCTGGAAAAAGGAAAGAACTTGTTGATTTAGTGTGTTTGTTTGCTTTAGTAAAACTCTAAAGTGAGGGCAAAAAGAAAAGCAATATTAGCAGGTAGATGAACTATGTAGTATTTGTGAGTAAAACTTCTGATGTTGATACAGTTTTCAAAGTGAATGCCATCGTATGTTTAATAGAATGGATGAGAACAGTTAGGGGGAAGAAGGAGAAGAAATTTAATCATCTAAAAGAACACCCAGGAAGGTGTTCAAGGAAGATAAAAAGTTGGAGAATGAAATTTTCCACTCTGTAAAATTCACTAGATAAAATGAGAGGGTAGGAACAGAGGAGTAAAATTGGGAGTTCAAGAATTAATGTGTGCATAGGTACTCGTGCAAATATAAAAGCTGCTCAAGTACAGAGGAAGGAGAAATTGGAAAGCATCTGGAGAAAGAGCAGTGGCTAGAAAAATAATTTTTTTATGGGATCAGTGAAAATTGGATATTTCAGAGAAATAGACTGAATGTAGTCTGCTTTAAATTCAAGAAAATCAAATCCTGTAATCAAGACCTCTAATCTAAGGAACAATTATTAACTTACTACAGTTTCTACTGAAGAATTAAAATTTGGCTGGTTCACTCAATAAACACATCTATCTATGCCTTTAAGATTATCTTTGTGTCTTGAAGACACTGTAAACACGTCTGGAAATGACACACTCTCACAGTTTCTATACAACAGAGTGTGATGAAACCAGCCACCAAAAAATATTACATTTTCCACTTGTGTTCATATCAGCTAACAGAATAATATCCATGTGATTTAGAACTAGGCATTTCAAAACTCTTTAAAGGACTTGAAAATCAAGTTATAAACTATGGTTCTTCCTAAAATTCTCTAATAAATACATGATTTCTATGTGATGTGCAAAGGAGAGGAAAGAATTGTGGTGATATAGAATATTATATTCCTCTATTTTTCATTGTTGTTCATGCATATTTTCTACACTGTTTATAAGCACTGCATCAGTTAAGAAATAGTAATTCTTGTGTAAAAAATATGACTACTTAAAGTCAGAAAAAAGTTCGCTGAAGTGTGATTACTTTTTTCTTCAGCAAACTGTAGATTTTTAACTCAGTTCTGTCACTTGAGTGTTACCATTTTGAGACAGGGTCTATGGCATGAGTAATATTTGTTTTCACATTAGAGTTATTATTGTAGTAGTACTTTTAAGAAATTTTTAAATTGACCCTTTTACACATATTTTAATAGTGCTGACTGTCATGCCATTGTTGATTTAGTAGTTTTTTGTGAGGCTGGGTTTAAGTAGGTAGTGCTGATATTTTCAATACTGTGTTGACTTTCTCTGAAAGTAAATACCCAAATGGAAATAAGATGATCTAATAGTGATTTTCGAGAGGACTGATTTACTTCCCCCCGCCCTGCTTCCCCCAAAATACACAACAAAATGAAGGATTTTGAGTTTGTTCTGCTGGCGGCTCTGACAGGTGGAAAAGATTTGATTCCAGCAGACCCACACCATTATGGTTTTATATATCTTGCACTTTGTTCCAAAGGCAATAGATTTTAAGTGTGTGGTAATTTCTGACATCTAATACAAATTATTACACTGAAAGTATTTATATAAACATTTCTGAAATGCAAACAATTTATGTTGTGCTGCAGGTACCTGGCAACTCCAACACTACTAATAAAGCTGATATTTCTAAAACACTATGAAGTCAGAAAAACAATCAGTCAAGTGTAGTAAACAGTAAACACCTTATTCATGACTGAAAGAGAATTCTAAGGCTAAAAAATAAAGCATCCTTATTAAGAAAACAAATACTTGATAGGTATGAAATTGAACTTAAGGAAAGAATAGAACACATTACCCGAGAAAAGGGCAAGAACATCTTAAAGGAAGGATAGTCAAAGCCTTATAGACAAGTGGATTTTATATTTAGTACTGTACATACAGTGTCAGTGTAAAGCCAGAAATATCCAACTGCTTTGAATATATGCCGTGTGAGGACTGGACCAAAGAAAGCCACAAAAACTTTCTACATCTTTTCGTTTCAAACTGAGAGAAATATTCTTAGCAAACCTCCAAACCACTCAAACCCTAGTTCAGGATACAATTTCCTGCAATACCTGGAATTGAATTGAAAATCATTTATTTGAAATAGCAGAACACTCCTCTTTCTTCTTTAGAGTGTAAAAATATCTAAAATACATGTTGGCATAGGTAATAATGAAACCTCTCAGGATGTGTTAATGAAAACCATCTGGCATAGACTTAAAATACAGAACTGTACACAATATTTTTAGGAAAGCACTAAGGAGTAGTGAATTCCTGTACTCTAGATTTTTCATAAATATAGATAAAAGTAATTATTCAAGTAGAGATAACACTAGAGGAGTTTTTTTTCCAAGAAATCTAAGGTGTGTTGAGAATGCAGATTCCATTGTTTTGTTTTTTTTTTCTCTTTCTCATGGGCATTTGAAATCTCTTCCATCATTATTAACAAAACTAATTTCTTCTCAAGTGCAAAATAAGTCTGAAAGATCTTTTTATCAGTTAAAAAATGCTTGGTAAGTCAAATGCAGGAAACACTTGTTGTGTTTGCACACCAGGTTTGTGGGCTGAGGAAGTGCTATTAAATGGCGTGGATATTCAAGAGGCATAACTGAGCCATAAAATCAGGAACACCGAGAGCAAGGAAGGAGGCATCAGGCAGACAATGATGCAAATTAACTCTTTTTCCAACTACCTGGGTTACGTTTGTGTTTCAGGTGCAGCTTAAACAGTGTATTTGCAAAGGGAATCCAGCCAAATGACTGTGGTGATGCTTGACATTTAGGAAGGCCAAGTGATGCTTTCAGATGGTTTAATATAAACCCTGTATTAAACCATTCAGCTTTAGCAGCAGTTTGTAATAATGCAAGGTAAGAAACTGGTAATGGCTCATTAGTACAGGGAATTTGTTGCAGCACTGTCTTTTCCTAAAGGGAATGATTTCTATTTCCAGGGCTACTTAAAACTTCACAGGAGCATTACTGACATCAAGCACTGGAAAATCATGTGACTTTCCAAACTCTCAAGTTTTGGAAGAGTTTTGCTCTGATGTTTGCTTTTTCTGCATTTGGGAAAGTGGGAACTCAAGTGAGTCTCTGACCCTCACCTCTGAGGAAAACAAGCTTTTGATGAAATGAAAGTTTGCAGCAGTGGTATATGCAATTATGTTTTCTAGCCATTTAGCGTGGACAGAATTTGGTTTGGTTTTTGCCTCCAACAAAAATTGAATTGATAGCAATGATACTTATAGTAGAAAATGCATTTCCTTTAGAAAATAAAAGCTCTCCAAACTATCTTAGTGCACAAAAATAACCGTGCAAACTTCATGTATTTCTGTGCTTTAATATGTGCAATTGAGGCCAAATGTAATTATCTTTTTTTTTTTTTTAAGTAAGAATTCTTTTAATTACAAGCTGCACTCAGATCTGAGGCAACTGTGAGGGGCAACTCAATATTTGAGTAAAAACCAAAAAGAACAACAACAAAAAAACCCCGAAAAAACTGCCAGCATTGCTTTTTAACCAAACTGCGCTTTCACAACAGTAATTTTTACAAGCCTTTATGGACTTTTCAATTCCCACCACTTAAACTGGTTTGCTATGTCTGTACATAAATTAAATATTAAAAATTTTATTTCTTTTTAAAGTTGTTGTCCTAGGAGAAAAACTGAGTTTTATCACAAGTTAAGACTTGGCTTCCTAAATAACAGAGCTTGTGGTAGGTTTTATGACTAGAGTCATAAAACTACATCTTGCTTGACCATTACATTTTTTTTTCTAAAATCAGAGAGATAGTACTCAGTGGCCTTTTATATCTGCTGACAATTTTTTGATATTTTGCTTATCTAGAGGAACAACATGCCCTGTACAGAAAAGTCAGCCTAAGCTGAGAATTAGTTAAAGCAAAACTTTCTTGTACATGCAAGGTGCTGCCCTTTTGAATCCAATTTCAGCACCTGCAAACACTTTGCTGGTGATTCTCGGTGCGTTTGAGGTAGGGAAATAAGTTCAGCTGTAGGTGAAACTAATGTGAGTTCAAAATGAGAACTGTGGCTGCAGTGAAATCATTGCTTTTTTTTTTTTTTTACCTTTACTTGCGCAGGATTCTCCTTATAACAGAAAGCAGCGCATAGTCAGCAATTACGTTATTAATTTTGTAGTAACCAAGGCAATCTATTTTCTTTACCATTTTAAGCCAGTAGCATTCAATAGGTTACATTTCAGCTGGATTAATTTTAAAGTTGGCTAAAACCAGATATTTTAAATGTTCCTGTATTATTTACTTATTCAATGTATCTGTTACTGATATTTGATGAGTTCTTTGTACGGTGTTTTAGAGCAACTTTTATTTTTATTTATGTCAGTGTAAATTGAGAGTTACGTTGAACTGAACGACACAGAAGTGAAAACCTGTTAGGTCTTCCTTCTGTCTTCCAGTTACTTTACATTTAAGTTTCACAATTATCATTAACATTTCTTGTCCCTTGCCAGGTAGTAGAACAGTATAATCTTTTTTATTAAGTTGTCTTGGACAGTTTTTTTATTAGTGTGAAGGCCATATTGGTTTGATCATTTAATTTCTATCCCTGAAAGAAAAATAATTGAAATACGTGTTTTCAGTTTTTTTTAATAATGCCTTTATATATTTCCTTCGAGTATTTATGTTTTTTCATCATAAAATTGCAGTTTGGGTGAGAAGAATATTAAAGTACTCTGAGGCATGGAAATTAGTCTACAAACTATTTTGAAATTATTTTGGTGCATTCCACTCATTTCAGTGTATGTGCTCTCCTTTGTTAGTTTTATTAAACTAATGTGTCTGAAGTTGTCTGGAAGACATTTTTTTTACTTACTTTTCATGTGTGGAGAGTTCTTGGCAGATTAGAATACAAGTACAGAGAGGGGATTTTTGTCTAGTTAATAGTTTTAATAAGCTGACTTCTAGATCCTATTGTATACTGAAGTATACTTTCTACTGCTGAAAAGTTCAATTATACTATATTGATTCTTGCCATCACAACACACTTTTTTTTTTCCTACTGCTAAGAGAAACCTTGAACATAATGCATAAAAATGTGTTCCAATATGACACTTCACTATAGTGCAGTTTACTTCATCTTAGTAAGGCAATTAGTGCCTGTGGAACAATTCACTTTGGCCTTCAACTTGTGCTACCTTGACATATGAAGTTATCTAAAATAACTTCAAATTTCACATTGTGAAGATAAAGTGAAAACCTTGCATGCTTGTCAGCAAAGGTATAGCTTTAAATTTGATTTCAGAAAAGCTGAACGTTTATGTCAGCTATGAAATGAAAACTTGATTTACTACCAACTAGTAATAGGCATTGAGGAGTGTACAGCTTGCGTTAATGTTGATAAGCCAATTGAAGTATATAAGGGAGAATTTTTTTTTGCAAGCCTTAAAGGATGGTAACTGAATCATTGTCAAGAATATGAATTAGAGTTTATTTAAAAACTCATGATTTTATTTCCAGAAGTAAAAAGAGACTTATCGTGGTAGAGAAAAGACTGGAAATGCAACATTGTCTAGTCAAACAACAGCGATAGATAAAAAAATGCCTAACATGGATTCTTTCTATGACTAACCAATGCATGAAATAATCCTTATGCTTTTAGAACTGTCAGTACTAGAAACTAAATACTTATAGAACTGTCATCTTCAGATGAAAATAAAAGGCAAAGTTAGCAAGAAGAGGGTGGAAGAAGTATGATAGTTAAAGTGAACAGGATGGGATTGTAAGAAATGATAGGTTGCAAAGGAAGAATCACTTGTAAGATAAATATCTCTTCATGTTGGCTGCAAATGTGTACCCTATGCTTCCTAATAGGAGGGCCTGGTGTCCTTGCTAACCTATAGATTGTCTTAAAAAGGGTTGTTATAATTGTCATAGGCTTTGTTATTCAGTCTGTACATTTGGAGGCCTGATTCATAAGATGTGTTCAGCTGTCAAGGCTAATAATACTGAAAATGGCTGACAGACCTCAGGTAATCAATTCACTCAGCTGATGTTCTAAATGTCTTCAGCCAAGCAACTTCAGCACGCACAGGTGGCCCAGCCAGGAGAGGAAGTATGTGTACAATGCAGGGTGATGTCTAATTTATCATCCCAGGGAAGGTAATCTGTGTCAAATTTCAAATTTATATATATATTCCAAACATTGATTCCACTCAGAACTTTTTGTGAAAATCAAATAGGTGGATATTTGCGATATCAGGAACAGCAAAGTTCAGCAACAAATCAGATAAACCCAACAGCTTTTAAGTGACAAAAGGCTGTCTCTTGGTGAGTATTTTCTATTCGTAATTGCTCTTTTTTTTTTAAACTCATAGTTACAACGGGTCATTTTCTCTGACTAGTCAGGAATTCCATTCTCAGTAGTTATTTTGTGGGTTTGTCACATCTATTCCTGAAGCTGCTGCTCATGCAAACCCTTGTGTGTGTAGTAGGCGTGAATGTGCATGTGCATCCAGGCCGTGGATACCCAGCTGGTTTAACACAGGGTTTTGCTGTTCTATCACAAACATCCCCTTGCAGCTGTTATAGATGTGCAAGGCAACTCTTGGTTCTTGAGAGTGTGTGCAGTAGCTCAGATAGGACCAGAGTTTGTCAGAGTTACTCGATTTAAGCAACAACAAGTTTCCTTGATGATAGATCTGTCCAAGAGAGGGACTTAACAGTAAAATCAATATTGCCATTAATATTAATGTAATAAATGCACCTGCAACTGTGCAGAGCATATAATAAATGGGTTTAGGTATAAGTGGAATTTAGTGCTTTAATTCAGAGAATGCACTGTTAAGAGAAGTTTCTGTAGTTGTCTTAATGCCTTCTATAATCTTGTACAATATTTTTCTGCTTCTGAGCACTTGAAATATTTGTTATGTGAGCCGCTGAAGTTTTGAATCCTTTCCCAACTGAGGAATTGGAAATGTATTTTTAATAGCAGATGAACCTTAATGTACTGATAATTCTAGGAGCAATGTTGAAACAAGGTCTTCTGACAGGGGCAGAGTGAGAAAAAGCATTTTAGGATAAGAGGCCTTAGGAAATATATGTATAACCTCTTTACAGCAGCAACCCCAATGAGATCAATGTGCTGTTCTGTATTTATGTTACTTCCAGTTCAACATTGATATTCTGGTAAAAGATTGTAGGGAAAAGCAGAGCAAATAGCTTTTTAGTGATTATTCTCTATCCTGAGTATGCAGGGTCATATGTTGTATCCAAATGCAATTTGTCTGCATTAGAAACATATAATTTTTTACCTCCCTGAAATCAAGTAGTACCAATAGCAGGATTACATTTATTAAGCTGCAGTTAATGAGATTTGGAAGTGCTTAATGTAAAAACGTGGCATCATATATATTTCACTTAATTTGAAAAATACGTAAGAAAAAGAGGTTAGACTGTTTACTGATGAAAACCAAAACCTTTTACCACCAGAATGAGGACACCAACTAGACATAAAAGCAATTTACTCACCTATTGAGAAGATCATCACTGTAAGCTGCCACAACAAAACCTAAACCACAGAAATCTTGAGACTTCTTGAAGCCCAGAGGTTCACAAGACCAAATACTGAAGACTACACAAACCTATTAAGCTTGTATGAATGTCAAAGAGATATAGGGATATGCCCTTCCCTTCAAGCTGTGCAGCCTGAGGAGCATTTTGATTCTTCACTCCTCATCAGCTATAACTTTGTCTGCATAGCAGAAATATTTGGACTTTTCTACTTGGGAGAAAAGGAGTCTGGCAGGTGACCTTGTTGCTCTGTACAGCTTTCTGAGGAGAGAGAGTGGAGAGGGAGATGTAGAGCTCTTGTCTCTGGGATTTAGCGACAGGACACGTGGGAATGGTTCAAAGCTATGCCAGGAGAGGTTCAGACTACACTTTGGGAAAATCTTCCATACTGAGAAGGCAGTGAAACTGAAAATTCCTGGAGAGGTGATGGATGTTGCATCCCTGTCAGTGTTTGAGGTATTTGGACAATGCCCTTAGTAACATGATTGAACTTTTGTCTTCCCTGAAGTGGTCAGACAGTTGGACCAGATGATCATTATAGGTCTCTTCCAACTAAAAATATTCTCTTCTGTTCCAAGTGTGCTGCCAATTACTATATGCAAATAGGGCAGGATCTTTAGAAACAGTCTGTCAGTTATGCTGGGGATCAAGCAGCCACACCAACCATGTTTATTTTTATATATTTCTTGCTTATGTGTTTTTAGGTTTTTTTGAACCCTATTAAGGTTTCATGGACTGAATGAAGTATACTAGGGATGCTTCTAGAGTGTATCTTCCAGCTTTTTTCTTTTAATCAAGAAGGTTTCCAAATCATATGCGTTGAAATAATTTCACAGGGAAAACCAAAGTACATGAAATGGAGATGATCATGGTGTTTTCTTTGAAAGCACCCTTGAACCAAGCTAGGGAAACTATAGGTACACCCCATATGGTTTGGCTTCTTTTTGCAATTAATGCAGTGGGATTTGTTTTTACTGTCTTCCCCTGCACTCCAATAGATTTAATACCTTTGATTAAAATTAATACAGAAATTCATTTCTTATTATCCCCCCCAAATTGTGACAAAACACTTGTTTGTTTCTTTGAGACAGGAAAATAGAATATATGGTTTTAATATATGGTCATTTTCTATTCCTCTCAACTTGTTATTCATAATGAGGTCAAGGTGAAGCAAAAACAAGTGCACTTTTCAGCAGGTATGCAGCTTTCCCTAGTTTCATCTTTTTTTTTTTAATATTTCTCCTCTTTTTATTTTCTTGTGCCCTTATAAGAAACTAGTATAATTTTACTATAACCTTCTTTTCCGAGGAGGTGTACAATTTTGTATGCATACTAGCCCCTAGATCTTCTTTTTTAATCCCCTTATTTTGTTGCAAGTCTACCTTATTTAGCTGAAGTCGATAATGTTTCTAAGGGAGGTGTGCATGCTGGAATATTACCTTTACATGCTAATTAATTGAATATGATAATGAGGACATGATGACAAAGTCAAAGCAGATGCTGAAAACAAGTAATCAGTCTGTTTTTTTAACAAGTGAACTAACAAAAGCTGGGAGGAGTGCCTCTGTAAATTTAGTTTGCTTCAAGTGAGCTGAGTTTTAGAATGCAAGTCCCATGGACCAAGTCCTAGGAGAAAACAGTGTCTTTATTCCTACTTTTCTGTAATAAAACTGGTACACTTGTCTATAGAAAGAATATTTCTGATGGAGGGGTAACCAGGACCTCACAAATCTAGGATGAATTGTTTAGGCCTTGATTCTGTGAACTATAAACTAAGATCTCACCTTGTGAAGAGTTAGAGAGCATGTGCTACCTAACCTGAAGTACTGAAGTCTGCTATACCTCATACTTCTGCTGTACCTTACACTTACAAACAAAAAATAACTGGTTGGGGATGAAGGTTGAGGATATTCCTTTGCTGCAGTGGCCATAACTCCATAGTGTTCAGGTACTATACAGGAGGGAACAGATCAAAAAACAGTATCATAATCCTCAACATCTAGAACACAGACCTGACTGTTCAATACTGTTTAACCTCTTTATTAATGACCCGGATCAAAGGGACAAAATGCACCATCCTCTATGATCAGAGGCTGAAAGAGCTTGAGACTGTTCACTGTGGAGGTGAGAGGGCTTGTGGGGTTTTATCCATATGTATAAATAAATATGTGATGGAAGGGACTAAGGAAGACAGCCTGAAGGGTCAGTTGCCCAGTGAATGGGTAAGAGGCAATGGTCACAAAGAGGCATACAGGAAACTCTATTAAAATGTAAGAAAAACTTTCTTAGTATGAGGATGATAGAATACTGGAAAAGGTTTTCTAAATACCTTGTGGAGTCTCTATCCTTGAAGACAGATTGGACACTAAACAAATTCCTCTGGATGTCCCTTCTCTAAGCAGGGTGTTGTTGCAGGTGATCTCTAGGTATGCCTTCCAACGTTGGTTATTCTATGATTGTTCTTCACTAGGTTGTGGTATGGGGCTGAATATTCAGAAGGATCCCAGCACTCTCAGTGCTATCTTCCTCAATCACCTCTGGTTTATTTTGTTTGGTTTTTTGCTTGTTTTTCCTCCTAAATGTAGCAATTTGGATTGTTGTTGAACTTTGACCAAAGGACAGCCTAGTCATCCATCATGTAACCTAGGCCAGGGAAGGAAGCAGTCTTGAAATGCTTACGAGTTATAGGCAAGATTTGCAGGAGCTGTAGGTGGAACATTCCTCATCTATTGGTGTAAGTAATGCCATTTTATTCAAGTAGATCCTTTTGGGTTTTTGTACCACTGAGACACTGGCACTCTCCTGAATTATTTTATGTCTCAGGAGCTTTGGAACTGGAAATTCTTCCCTGACAGGGAAGTTCTACAAACAGAAGAGCAGAAAGATAAATTTTATTTCACCTGCTAACCTCCACACTCCCATTACATCTTGCACTGTTAGCTCTATTTTCCTAGCTGCTTCACCAGCATGTTTAGGATGATAAAGTGCATGTCCTGCTTTCTTATTCAATTTTCTCCTCCACTCACTGTTGTGCACTACTTTTATTTTACCTTGTTTTTTCTTCTAACATCCGGTCCAGAATTATTTCCTTTGCACTGCTATCCCATCATTATTGAGACACATTGGGATAAAAGTTGCCAGCATCACATATTTGCAAAGAACATTCTGATGCCTGTAGACTGCATGTACTGCCTGGAATAGGCACATGGAACTGTCATTGCCTTGCTCTCACTCTTTTTACACTTCAATTTTTCAGTAGACATATAAACTGTATATTTTAGACAGTCTCAGTTGTACAATTTTATAAAGAAAGTCTTGGTGTCGAAGCTTTAAACCTAACAAAGCTCTTAATCAGGCAACATATCTGTCACTTCATTCCTTTCTCATGTAGCCTACATTAAAAAAAAAAGTTCCTATTTTAGTCTATACCTCACACTGTTCTTTGGTAAATGTGAGCTGTATAGAACCCTCTTTATGCATATATTTATAAATACTCTTTATACCTCCAGCTATGTATTGTGAGGGAAATGACAGTCTCACCCCACAGGAATTTGTACAGGATGAAAGAACTAGTTTGGTTTTTTTTTGTTTTTTTGTTTTTTTTTTTAGGGTGTCAGTTTTTTCTTAGCAAATAACCTCAACAGGTTTTTTTGGTTACCAATGAACCTTAAAATTTGATATTTTTGAAAGGAGAAAAGTACCACATAGCCATAGTGTGACATGACAAAAGGAACTTGATGTTGTCTGTAAAAATCTACCTTCAGCAGAAAGATTTGAGAGAACTACAGATGATAGAAGGGGAAAAAAGAAAACAAAAAAAGGCACTTGCTTGATTTTCTTTATCTCAGAATTCTATGAGTAGCAATCGAAAAAATGAAAGGACTTGTATGCTGGTTTACTTTTAAAATTTAAGCATTTTTTAAACCCTCATGTGAACAATTCTAATTTCATTGAAAACAGTCAAATTAGTCATTTAAAATGAGAATACTCTTGCCTTGTGTTATAAAACTTATTTTGGTAAATAGAGCATAAGACTATGTGCAGTCAGAAATAGAGCATGTAAAAATTTTTTGCAGTTAGGAGTTTATTTTCAGCAAAAAATATTTGGCAGGAGTTCTCTCTTAAACCATTTTCAGCAAAGAATTCTTGATGTTATTCCTGCCTTTTACACAGTTTCTCAAAAAATATCCACAAGCTGTTCCATCTCTGTCTTTTTTTCTTTTTTTTTCTTTTTTTCTTTTTTTATGATCAGTGGAGACAAATTGACAATATACACCTATAACTCATAGATACTGAGTTATATTCCTTAAGAAGGAAATCTGAAAATCCATCTCTCCAGCATGCTTTGGACCTTAGCTTAAGGTGCGAGATCTTTGGACTCCTAGAATGGAGATCCAAGTGCTTTTGTAGAATGGATAAAAACAGAAGGGATAAAGTATATGTATGTGTGTATGACTGATGATGGATTAGATCAACATCTTGAGAAATGAATGTGAAAAGCACATTCAGAGGAGTGAAAGAAAAGAAAGAATGGCAACATTTGAGAAGTCTGGAGGTAAAGAATGGGTTGGATAAATGAGCAAGCAGAAAGCATATACAATAAGCATTGTTCCATTCAAACCACTATTTATGTCTGGAGCTCCCTTTGAAGCTTGTGTAGAATGCTTTAGATTCCAGTAAGTATCATTACAAATAATTTTGTAATTAAAACAATGCAGTATCCACTTGTAGCACTTCTCAGAGCTAAGCAGTATCAGTGAATTGGACTGTCTTTGGAAATATGGTATTAAGCATTTGCAAACACCTATCTGGTAAGCAAGATTAAATAAATAAATATGTAAACACACCCCCAAGCTTAGGAAGAATTTAATTAAAATATCTTCAGAAGTTTCTTTACCGTTGAACAGGACTCTCGAGTGTTCTCCTGGGGTTGGATTCATTCTGTTTCTTCATGTTTAAGGAGCCAAACACCACAAATCAAAAAGTCTACAACCACCCCCATGAAATCAATCCTATTCATAACACCCCAGTCAGATGCAGTATGTTACACTGGCAGCAGAATCTCATGTTAAATATAATAGTTTTACCCAACGCTTTCTTCCTCACTGACTTCTATGTACAACACCCCATATGCCAATACTAAGGCTTAAAAGTGAGTTGTGTTTGTGGGCCAAAGCAAAATTGAAGATCTGGATGAGGTTCAGATACTGTCACAAACTTTGTGGCTTCAGCAAAAGGATTTCAGTATGACTGTTCTAATTCTCAAATATGCTTTACTTTATGGAGTATAGCAGCATTGTGTGAATTGCTTTAAAATGGTTAAGAGGACTTTGTAGAGGTAAGATTATAAACTGTTCTTTCCCCTTCAAGAATCTGGAAATTACTTTTGTGCTTTGCAAATATGAAGTGCATTCATAATTAATAGATATGGAAGTAAACAGGAACTTCTATCAAGAAAGAGGAAAATAAGCAGCCCAGTCCAAGCCATTTTATTGCTGATGGTTTGCAATGAGTACCACAGCCTTGTGCCTTTCAGTAAAGGGCCTACTTAAGCTGCCTATATGTATGTGTGATGTCTATAAAAGCCTGCACAAGACACTCACGTCCAGTGATTTAAGGAAGCTATGTATTTACTGAGTCCAAAAGAAGCTATATTTCTTTGAATAAAATAAAATATTTTTAATATTTCTCCAATCTCTGGAGACAGGGCTGCTGTACACCTTCTCACGTAGAAAGTATGAGTATGTGTGTGTGTACATATATATATATACACACATATACATATACACACACACATATATAAAATATATTTTTTTATTACAACCTCTTGGACGCTGTCTGAAAAAGGTTATGGGTAGTATTGAGACTTGGGGCCCATTTCTTTAAGTCTCACTGCAGAAATTTGTATATTAGTTAATAACAGGCTTTTTCATCAGTGTGTAGAGATTTGTTAATAACTATATATTAGATACACATCTCTCTTCCTTTTTTCCCTTGGAGTGGCAGCTGCCTCCAAGAATTTTGTCTGAATTTTCCATCTAATATTACTGCCTCTGTTTCTGAACCCTGATGTCATCTTATCATTATACTCAAGTCCAAAGATTAAAAATGGTTTAATTCTGAAAAGAATAATAGCTCTTTGAAGGAGGGAAGGATGACTAAACCTTCATTATCTCATCTGATCTTGTTATATACGCATCACTGGTATCTGAGATACCTTCTCAGGAGGTCATACGGAAGATAGATCTGGCCCAGATACTTGGGAGGAGGGGATAGACAGAGTTAAGTACATCACAGGGGCACTCACAACCTGAGACTGTGTATTTTTGAATGTAGGTGGATAAGAGTTTCTGTGGTCAACAACAATAAGTAAAATTGATTGTAGCACAGACAGCTCACGTTTGTCTGTTCTCCTCTTCCACGGTCAAAGTCGAGCTGTAAGTGGGACACAGTCATGAGACTCTAAAAAGCTGACTATGATATGAAGTGCTTTGAACTCTGAATTTCAAGATGCTTGAGACTCTGCAAGTGTATGACAAACTCCAGCACTGTATTTTATCATGTTTTCTATTTCACAAGATGTTATTTTATTTTTGTTTTCATAAGGAGTCCTCTTAAAATAAGAGGATTTTTTTATTTGATAGAAAGGAGAAAAAGTATTTATAAATAGAAAGGGAGAAAATAATTTGTAAGACATTTCTGCAAAGATGTGTTTCATTTAGTGGTTTTTTGGTGGGTTTTTTGGTTTGGTTTTTTTTTGGTTTGTTTTTTTTGGTGGTGTTTTTTTTTTTTTTTTGTGTTAGCTAAGCTTCACAGCTGTTTTGTGGGACATGTATCCTTAAAAAAACCCCTAAAAGTGTAGGGTAAAAATGAGTAATCTTGTAACCATAGTTTGGTTGTCAACTCAAGTTTGATTGTCAAATGTTGCTTTCCAAAGAACTTCTTTCAAAACAGTAAAATAATTTTGGTTAGTTTGGGTTGACCCTTGCTTTCCTGGACAACGTCTCTGTTTTTATTTCATCTTTCCTTTCTGAGCTCTACTAACTGAATTAATTTTCACTGTTCTTATGATGATCCCTTATGCCTTTTTTTTTAGACTTTGTTTTCTTCACCTTACCTTTCAACATCCTATAATTGTTTCATGAATTGTGTGGTTTAAGAATCAAAAAAACAAAAACAAAAAAACACCTCTAATATATAGGAAAGGAGAAAGAAAGCCCTGCAATTAGAGTACCATTTTTTCCCCACTTGATAAGAGACGATAACGGTGAGGGAAAAAGACTTCTTATCTGGGAAGACACTTCCTCTTGCTCATCCAGGTAATCAGTAAGGAGTTACACAGGTCAGCACTGGCTCCAGGGGGATCTTCCTGAAATTTTAAATGTTGTAGCATATACAAATGATACTGATCTGGTTTTATACATGCAGTAGAATAAATGCTATGTGTGCAGTTCTTGGGAAGCAATACAAATGCTGTGAAAACCAACATGTGGCAGAAGTAGCCTGGGAGGAGAGATGACAACTTTATGTGCAACAGCTTTTCTCTCGCTCTCTGCTCCACGTGCCAGGCACAGCTGTCATCCAGAGTTAGAGAGCTGCATTTGACAGGTGCCAAGGAATGTGTACCCCTCTCCCACTGCCCCATTGTGTCGCCTGTGTTATCTGACCTGTTACAGGTGTGTTGCCCATCATGTGGCTTTGCTGGAGTGAATGATTCTGTAGCAGTGTCTCAGCAATTGGACAATACCTTCTCTTTCTAATATATCCGTCCCTGCTGCAATGTATGTTGTAGAGCTTGAGGTGGGAAAAACACACCCACAAACTCACAGACACAAAACAAAAGGAGGGGTGCAGGTGAGAGTGGGAAACAACCACCCCACACACACATAAAAAATGCCAAGTAATTCAAATAAATTGTCAAAGTCATATTATAGGAGGTATATTTCCTGGCACTCACTTATTCAGTTTATTCATAGAAAGATTGGGATTTTCAGCATTAGCACTCAGCATTTAGTGAAGCTAATTAAATTTATTATATGTATTTGTATGGATGATCTAGCTCCTTCATTTTTGTACGGTATTTCCACTGCCGCGTTGTTCTGCTGGATGCAGAATGAGAAAATGCAAATAAAACTACACTTCCCTGAAGTAACACAAGCTAAAATAAGACTGAATCTTGACCACAGCTGTCTTTTCAGTGTAGCTCTGAATGCAGACAATGTCATTGAAAATGATCCTGCTGCCACTAATATAAGGCAGCTTTTCATAGGCAGGTCACTTCACAAATGATAATGGTGCTTAAAATTGCACATCTAGCGGCTGTTTGGATGCCCAAAGATATCCCACATTTCCACCTGCTGCTGCAGCAGAAAAGCAGGAAATCAGACTCTGTGTTGCAATGTCTTGTATACACTTGGGCATTTAAAATAGCACCTGATGCTTGTGTTTAAGTACATGAATCACTCTCTTGGTATAGGGTTCAGGGTTGTGTTTCTACTTCCAAATCAATAATATGGAGTTATTTACAATGTATTGCCCTCAGCACCCCTTTCAGCTGGGGAATCTTTTATGTTTTATTATTACCTTTAGAAATTGTGTGGAGTAATTTTAAAAAGAAGGAGATATAGTTCCCTGCTTATGATTTCACTTTTATTAGGAAAAGCCATAAATAAAATGGTACCTGACAGGAAAACACAGGCAGTTGGACAATGCTATACATTGAACAGACCTGACTCTTTGTTAAATTTCTGAGGCAGATGTTCAATGAATCTGTTTCATTGGGTTTATTATGCATCTGATGCTGAGCATCTACATATAAATGAATCTCCAACATAATTAAAATGAAATTTACTGTTGGTAGCAGCATGGCATAGTAGGTTTTAGTAGATGACCAAAATTAAGAAGGCTAAGTTAAAAAGCAAACTGTGAAGTTAAAGGAATTTTTATAGCGTTTTTCCCAGTGACTCATGCCCTTTCTAGCATTTTTTTCTCTTTTTTTAATGAATGTGTTGTTCATCCTCCTGCATTTTTCCTTTTGCTTCCTCCATCTATATGCACTTCCTCTAGTACTCCAATCCTGAAACACTTCTGAGATTCTGTGACAATTTTATCTCTGTAGAGCTGCTCTAATAGTAATGAGAGGATCGTGAACTCTATTTCCTATGGCTGGTGTTACCTATTTGTGTTTCTTATAAATCCATTAAGTGTAACCTAACTATATCTTTTAGTTAGTCCTTTATAATATATTTGACTGAGACTTTTTAGTGAAATCATTAATTGCCAGAGAAAATTAACAAGAATGAAGAAAAATCTTACTACTTCTGCCTACGAACAGCAAAACCCAGCGACTTCTCTGAACATGTGAGATCTATGATACTTTTTTCCCTCCCTACGTATTTCTCTCTCTCTAAACTGGATACAGTATTTCTTTAAACATATCCTGCAGAAGGTTTATCACAGGCTTTGAAAATGCTGATTTTGACCAGAGTATTTAGATTTCTTTTAGTCTTATACTGGTTAAGTACACTAAGTCTCTACAGGCTGAATTCTGGATGTAGAATTTGTAAGGAATGACAGCTGAGCTCCTCATAGATTCTTCATCCAGAAAATTAAGTGTGCCAAAATGCTTTAAACATATTAATTGATATTTAAAGAAAGAAAACCTCAAATTTGTATATAGCTGGATTTCTGTCTTTCTCTTCAAAAAAGAAAAGAAGATGGTGATGGTGGGAACATCTTGTGATCCAGCAAATGCACATGCAACTAAATACTCATTTCACTGGAGATCTTTGGAATCATAGATACAAGAAGGTACTTTAATGCCATATATGGACAAGCACTAAGAAAAAATGAAATCTTAGTGTCTTACAAGAAATCTTACAACTCCATCACCATCTTATTCAATATGTTCTTGAACATTCTGTAATATCTTTAAATGCATTTTATACTTACATGTCTGTTTGTCAGTCGTGGAGAAAGTACATTAATAAGTGGTCTTCTATGGAATAAGTAATACTTTTGTTAATCATGAATATTCCTTGTTGTAATTTGTTATTATTTTAATCTTTATGTTTCATGTTTCTCTGGCTTACTTGCATGTATCTTGGATGTAGGTGCAGTGATTTCAATGTCAGCCTTCAGTTAGGCTTCACAGTGTTTACTTTTGGGGAAAAAAAAAATCCTTAACTTGTCCTAGCAAATATTTGCTAATAATGTAACAGTGACCATATATCTTACAGTTTATTTCTGTCATCTGGCGAGGGAACTGTTTGAGGAAAAGCAATGTCATTGCTCACTAAATGCTTATAAATGTAAACAATGGCACTGTGGAATATTTCTACCTCTACTGGTGCCAACTTTAAATTATTATTATTACTAATATGGCCAGAACATCACTAGATATTTAATGACACATACAAAGCTTGGCTGAACTTTTGTTGTATTGCAGAAGACACAATTACACTAATTTAGGTCTCTACAAATTATTATAAGACTTTTACAGACTGAAAGAGAAAGGGAAATGCCTATGGATTAACTGATTTTCAGAAAGTGTTATTGGGATGTGTAGTCGGTGAAGTTTTATTGATCCCCTGGTCTGCCCCCTCTCCTGATCCACTCCATTTTATAGTCCTGTAATTCATACACAAAGAGGATACTTATCTGAGCACCTAGAAATTCTCAGCTAATTTCTACTTCTTCTTTCTTCTGCACAAACATCTTAAAAAACTTTTTTCTTGATGCTCAGAAAAACGAGTTTTATTGGAAAACTATCCTGTGCATCAGTTTCTGTGTATTGCTTTGCACCACTGAGAAGAGCCTGGTCCATTCTCTTGACAACCTCTCTTTAGATATTGATGAGGTCCCTTCTCAGTAATCTCCTCTCAAGACTTCACCAGCCCAACTCCCTCATCTTTTCCTGATGTTCCAGTCCATTGATCACCTGTTGCTCTCTGCTGGGCCCACTCCAGGAGCTTTGTGTCTTTCTTGTCCTGAGAAGCCCAGAACTGGACACATCACTGCAGATGTGGCCTGACTAGGGCTGAGCAGAGGGGCAAGATCACCTCCCTCAACCTGCTGGCAATGCTCTTCCGAACACACCTCAGGATATCCTTGGCCTTCTTGGCCAGAAGGGCACAACAATGCTGGCTCATGGACAGCTTGTTGTCCCCCAGGACCCCCAGGTCCTTCTCCACAGACTTGCTTCTACCTTCTGGCACCCTCTATCATGGCTGCTGAAATCCCTGTTTTAACTCCCAGTGAGTTATTAGTATTCAGAATAAAAATAATTTTTTTTTTACATGGAAGGAAGCCCATTAATAACAAATGAGGAGATGAGATCAGCTATTTTCTACAAAATTGCTGAATTACTAAATCTGTTTTAATCTTGATCATCTAACTAGATACATGGGTGGGTGGGTGGGTGTGTGTGTTGGGGGGGGAGGGAGATGAAGTTGTGAGCAAAGTATAAATAATTAAATAGAGAGTATTGCTGTTGGAAAAATAAAATAAACCAACAGTCTGATTTTTTTTTTAAAGGTACAATATATCGATCTACCACTTTGTACACAATAGGCAGCAGTGATATAGGTAATGCACTTAATCAAACAATAGGAACTAAGTGTTAAAAATAAGAGAAATTAATATCAGACTCTCAGGGTTTCCCCTCCTCAAGAGACATTTGCTGACAAATTAAGGAAATTCTCATTTACTACTTCCTATGTTTAATCTTTCTGGAAATGGCATGACAATAATCCTGCAATAACTAAAAGGATAAAAAAACGACTTGGTAAGATAGCAGTTATGAAAAAGAGAAAAGGTGAAATATAGTCTATATCAAAAGAGAAAAACCTAATTAAAATACCTTAAAACTGTTTACAGGCAAACTTACTAATTCTTCCTCTTTCTTTATGGTTAGGCCAGAGAGTTGCCCCTCTGATTTGGTGTTCTGGGAGCTCTTTCTCTTGGCTTTGTCTCCCCATCCTGATCTCTGCTCCCAGCTAAACCCACCAGTCTGTGCCTGTGCTGGTGGTACTCACCGCCTGGTCTCTGGAATCCTGATTTCTTCAAGACAACAAATCCCAAAGTCTTTTACAATCCAGTGTGAATCTCAGTTGCTGGAAAGCAGGTTACTGATGGCTGACAAAGGTGTTTTGTCTGTAAAACTTTTTCTCTGAAGCTTCAAAGTGTGGAAGATGTGGCTAATTGTCCCCTTGCAAAATCAGTAATATTGAGGCAAAAATAGCAAGAGGTTTTTGTTGTTGTGCTTATTGAAATAGGTTTTGACATAGCATGCTACTTTAACTTTTGTTATTTATGTGATTTTTATTTTGTCAAGGTTAATCTGCAGTGTGGTTAATCTTCACCAGATTTAGTGCTGCCTGTGATGCTTTGGAACTGTTATGTTAAAAAGAAGAAAATTATGTTGCTGTTGTTACTTCCCTTAACAGTGACATATCTACAGAATAGCATTTAACTATTATGTGAAATGTAAACAGCTCAGGGACTATGTTAAAATCAGTTTGAGAGTGATTGCTCCTGTTGTCACTCTGATGCCCTGGACATGCTGTCAGACCAGATTCTGGATGAATTAAAATCTCTGGGCCTCATTTCTTTGCCTCTTCTGTCAGACCAAGCTACTATGACTGATCTTACAGAGAAAAGACACTGTTGTAGTCCTTTGCAGATTACAGGCAGTGATTTCTTCCACATTGTTGCTCTGTAAATGGTCTCAGAGGAGAAAGAGAGAGGCAGGTCCATCTATAACTTTTCTACCATCTATAACTTTTCTACCTGTCTGCTGACAGCTTTGGGAAGGGGAGGTTGTGCTGCAAACGCTTAGTGTTTCTGCATCTGGTAGCGTGTTCTGAAAGAATGGACTCAAAATTTTAAGCATGTGACACAGTAAAAAAAAAAAATCTATGACTGTTTTCTTTAAAAAGTTGACCTTAATTCTGCACCTGCTGCTTGGATAGGCAGAATTTATTTAAATTAAGTGGCACTGTTTGCTGCCTTTGGCCACAAAGAAATCAGCTGGTTTCTTGTTTTAGTTGTACTTGGAGCATAACAGGTTTTGCCAATTCTCATTTAGCAGAAAAAAAAAAACAACCAACCAACAAACAAACAAAAAAAACACCTTGAAAATGTGAATGGGATTGTTATCTCTGCTGTGTGCTCCTGGAAGCTTTTTCTATGACTGTGCAAGAGAGGGGCAGGTTATGTTCATAGAATGATTGAGGATGATGGGTTTAAAGGGACCTAAAGATCATTTAGTTGCAATCCTTTCGCCATGGGCAGTGAGAGACACCTTCCACTACACCGTGTTGCTCAAAGCCCCATACAACCTTGCCTTGAACACTTCCAGGATGGGGCATCGATGCCCAGCTTCCCTGGGCAACCTGTGCCAGTGCCTCACCAACCTCACAGTAAAACATTTCTTTGCTAAACCTACCCTCTTTCAGTTTGAAGCCGCTCCCTTTTGTCCTATTACTACATACCCTTGTAGAAAATTCCCTTTCTGTATTTCTTGTAGCCCTGCCTTCTGTACTGGAAAGTTGCCCTGGGGCCTTCTCCACGCTGAATGACCCCAAATCTCTCAGCTTGTCTCCCTGGAAGTGGTGCTCCAGCCTCTTATGATGAAGGCCCCAGAGCTGAACATAGTCCTCTAAAACCTTAATTTGCATGTGTTTTGGAATAAATTCTGGCACTAAATGTTTTTCTTGCAGGCAAGAGTTAAAACTAGTTGTTGAAAGTTCATTACAAAAGTGTACTTAGAAGATGAGAATGAAAGTGTTTTATTTCCCTACTTGAAAAATATCAATATCTGTGTTAAGTAACAATTGTTAACATAACTTTTGTAGATAGTTATGTAGGATTTCCTTTTGATAAATCCCATTTTTACATCTCCATTAACTGCAATAACTGTAATGGAGGTTTTGGCAGAAGGAGTTGATTTTGCTAAGGCCAGACTTCCTCATATTTGCCTCAGCTGCATAATTTTAACCATTAAGCTAACAATGCCAGCTTCACTAAGCCTCTACTCAAATAATCAGCAAGTTTGCCTGAATAATTTTGTTCGTTTTTTTTTTTTTATTTTACCAACTGAAAACTTAATGCTGAAACCTACACTACTGGATATCCTGAGGCTGTGCACAGCAGTCTTTGTCTACAGTTGGAGTCACAGTATCACAATTCGGGCTTATTTTCTTATTTTAATGTTATATTTTGCACTATACTTTAAGCTCCAGGAATAATGATTGGTTCTAACTTTTTTCAATACCTGCATATCCATTGTGAGGCTAAACTGTGTGAAGGGGCAAAAAAACCAAAAGAGCATAAAACCAACCAACCAACCAACAAAAATATTTTCACACCTTAGATTGTAATTTTAAAATAAGAAATAATCAAAATATTTGAATTCTAATCAAGCTATGAACAGGTTTTCTTTATTTTAGAAGTTATAGAGAATATAAAATAAGGAGGAAGATAGCTACTTGCCTACTGATGCTTTTTCTTCCTTGAGGGCTGAGGGATACTGGTTTTAATGTCCTTAAGAGCTCAAGTATAGCTTACATAGTTTGTGTATCAGCTTTGTTCTGCATTTTTCATGAAGATTAATACCTCTGTACTCTGAACTTGGAGCAAGGGAGAAGCAAAGAGGAATGATTGAAGATGATTATGAACAGAAAACTATCATTTAGAGAGCCATTTTTCTAAGGCTTAGCCCTCAAGTGCCTCGCTGAAAAGTGTGACATACCAAATTTGTCTGAACGACTTGGTGATTCCTGTGACCCATTCTAAGAGCACCAAGTAAACATTCATATATCTGTAATATTGCTTTTTTGTTGTTTTGTTTTAAATCTGCTGCTTATTAGATGAAGTGTTGTACTGCTACTAAGAAAAAGATTTGCTAGCTGAAAAAAAAACATGTACCAACTAGACAGTCAGATATGGAACTTCTCCCTGTATTTTTTCCAACTTTTTTTTTTTTCTGCCAGAGTTTCTAAGCCATATATGTCTCTGTGTATTTAACAAATGTCAGTGGCTTTTTCTTCCAAGGTATTCCTCATCGCTTGAACCCATAAAAACTTGAGTAACCACAATACCCATTGGGGTAAGAAAAAGGGGGAAAAAAAACAGTTTTGCAGCTCTGGAACACTTTAAACAAAACAAACAAACACAAAACAAAAAAAAAATTAAAAAAACCCAACCAAACAAAAACAAACAAAATACCCCCAACAACCAACCAAAAAAAACCCCCAAGACTACTCAGAACATCCCATTCCAGAATTTGCTTACTGATCCTTAGATTTTAACGTGACTTTTCCTAGTTACTTTGACTTTCAGCTTTTGCTCCTTTGATTCTTCTTATTGGAAACACAGTGAGCAGTTAATCCTTAGTCTGCATGTGCTGTAGACCAGCTCTTGTACGTGCTTTGCAGCAGCCTAATTTGATGCCTCCAACATTTGCTTCTGGATGGTAAACTGACCTATTATGCAAAAATCAAATTGTGCTTGAAGTTAGTAGTTTTGCTTAAGTGATTGGTGGATTTTATCCAGAAATGCAAACTCAGAAATTTTGCAGCCACTGAAATCAGTGGGGAAATATTCACCTCATTAGAGCTAAGATTCCTTAGGGAATTATATCTGATTCATGAATGTGTAGAGATCAGAGTTAAAGTGGAAGGGATCTTCCTTCAGCACTATCAGAGCCAGGGCAAGAATAATCTGAACACAATTTTTTCTGACTCTTTTGGTGGTTAGAGGGTAACAAATTCTGCCTCTGCCTTCCTTTTTCATGGCTATGTTAACGTAATGTAGGTGAATTAGCTAAACTGATTGATCTAATGAAGTGCTATACAATACATCCAGGAGCTCTGGTGTGTTTGCCTAATGAAGTGTCAATACTTCTCAAATGGTCCCTCAAATGATTTAAAGAAATTGTCAGATGTAGTCAAAGAAGCCTCCAATGATTTACACTATTGTATAAAGCTCTTAATCATTTAACTATAGGAGTGCTTCCAATCTCTCATCAGTTTTTCAGCTACTTATCCTGATGCATATACTGATGTCTAATTTGCTAATTAGAGGAAGAAGATTGTAGTGCTTCGACAGGCAAGGCCAAAAAATGGATTCTGTCCATAAGAGAAGTCACAGAGGTAACAAAGACAATTTGTAAAGGAGGAAATAAGGCATAAATAAGACCATCAGTTGCAAGAATGGAAATATACAATTAGACATAATTTACAATAGAAGATTAAAATGAATGCAGAATCATGGCAAATGCATGCAAATACAGAGGAAAATAATAAAAAATTTTAAAAACCCACAAAACCAAAAAACCCCTCACCTTCATAGAAACTCCTCTACACAGTAGTTTTAATAGGTTCCCATGTTAAACAATCTTCTTCAAAAAGTTGTCCTCATTATATAATCTGCCTTAAGAGAAAATACTAGAAATTCCTTACTTATTACTTGAGTGATGTTAAAATGAAGGACAACACGTCATGAAAGACAACCAGAAGAATTATTAATAAAGCAGAAATATAAAAAATAGAGAGGCAAGTGATTAAACATCTTAAAACCCTCACAGGTTTTTGTAAGGGATCTGAAAAGTCTAACTACTCATTAAATCGAGAACATGTGATTATGTTAATTTTACAGCAGCCCACAGACTCTGACTGACATACTTTTATAATTACAGAAGCAACCATAACTTTGCATGTCTAATTTTCTTTTGTCCCATGTCATATGATCAAAAATAAACAGTCAACAATCAACAGTCCAAATTGTGCTCATGCTTAAATTGCAGAGGAGTTATGTGAAAACGAGAAAGTAAAATTCAGGATAATTAGTACTAGTATTTATTCTGTGAGGTTAGTTTCAAAATAAGTTCAAACATCACAGTGTAATAAAACTTAAATTACAATGAGTTGCAATATAGATAGTATATCACATTAATTTGAATATGTTGAAATTTTAATCAGAAATAATTGGGCTTTCAATAGAGCAGTAAATGAAGTTGCTGAACTAAAAGGAAATTAACATTGATTGCAAGTGGAATAAACTGTGTAGATTTGGAAGGTCCTGATTTATTGAGGTGGGAACTGCTTCTAAGGCAATTAACATACAGATTTAATTAATATGTCATGATTTTTGCCAGATAGTGCAAAGAGCCAGAAACAATTAAAAAAAATCATTTTATTTTGATAATGAAAATCAATATGAAAATTGCAAGAGAAGCAATCTCCCATTACAAGACTGGGCATTAATAAACTTAGCTGTTGATAATAATCAAGAAACAACAAAAGTTGCTAACAAGTATTGCAATGGTGGCTATTTCAAGCATGAAAACCTGTTGTCTTTCACATTCAGATGATGAAATCTTTGTCTCTTAGAGGAAGTAACATGTCCAGGAAATATTTTTCTTATCTTTTTATCTGTTTCTGTGCTTCCCAGTGTACAATACATATTCCTGAATACCTGTGCTCTGAGCAGTAGCCAGAAGATTCTAGCACTATTACTTCCATGTTTCATCCTCTTTCTGTGCTCTGCATAGTTTATAACATGACTCAGAGATCATTTCGTAAAATATGATACTGTCTTAAAAGCAAAGCACTGATTTTGTAAAAATTACTGTACATGGATGATGTATTTGGAACATTTTTGTATTATGATGCCACACCAGTACAGATTCTGTGAACTAGACAAGGATGGTAAAAGTGAGTTATTGGGTAAGAGCTCTCAAATATAGGTTAATTACTGATTTGAAAACCCATTCCATTTAAGACTCAGTAAAAGCTGAATGCCTCCTGTGCTGCTTGAAGTCCTCAAGAATAAAACCCTTGTAGCTCTCAAACTGTCTCTGAGGACCCTCTAAGCAGCTTGATAAATAGGAAGAGTGAGATTGGGTTTTATTATTATTCTGTAGACTCAAACATATAAAATTCTTACCCTCTCTCCTTTCCCATTAACTTCAGTATAACAGGTTTTGTAAACTATGCTTGCTTTGAGTGGAGAATTTTGAGTTACAACCCTTCCAGCACCAGTGAATTTTTGATGTTCCCTTTATCCCATGTGAATCCTATAGGACAGAAATCAATCATTTGTTCTAGCATCTAACTCTTTCTACTGTAAGTAATATATTTTAATTCCTCAATATTCAAAGAAAATGTGCAAGAAATGGTGCTTAATGAAGGCTTTTGAGTCTCAGTTTGTAAATGAGTTGTGAAGGGCCTCCTCCTTACTCATGGTACCTGTGTCCTGAGCACATTTGCATTAGAGCCATGCAGCCTCTTTTCTTTCATCACTAGAAGAGGAGAGTAGCCCTCTCCTGTGAGGCCTCCTGGGTAAGACTTCAGAAATCAGAGCAGTCTGTCTTGTTGCCCACTGGATTCCCCAGATGATCTACGTGAAAACAAATTTCTTTGTCAGATAAAAAGAAATCTTGTTTTGAAGTGTGGCTGCTCTTGATGGGAACTCTAAACTTCTAGAAGCTGTCATTGTGCAGTGTTCATTGGCAGCCTCATTGCTATTCAGCAGACAATTTGGGACAGCAAAACAGAAAACTAAGGCTCTGTAAGAGCAGGCAAGTCACTGTGTTGTTCATAGATCCTCTTTGCTGTGCATAACATTATCAGTACTGCAGGAAAAAGGTGCTAAGTATAGCCATGTCATTGCAAATGCTGGTCTTTCAAGTATGTTTTATCAGATGCTCTCTCAGGGTACAAAGAGCATATGTTAGGATTACTGAAGATATTGCCTTTCATCACAACAGTAAACAAACAAACAAAAACCCCAAACAAAGAAAGCAACCAAGTGAATAAAAGATAATCTTGACTGGCCAGCCAGACAAAAGCACTTTAGTATTCTTTTTCCTCCATTCAGTTTTCTCTGTATGTCTATGTTTTTACCACACTACAGTACTTAAGCTACCTAAGCCTAAATATCTCCTGTTTTCCTCTCACTTTATTATTGTAGCTAAAAGTAATGTGTGTGGAAACAAGTGGTTCAAATATAAACCATGCAACTGGAAATCACCTAAATGGTATCAAAAATCTTCTGAGGTGCAGTTTTTATTTATTTCCAAATTTCATTCTTTATTTTCTGCATTGTAAGGCTGTGATTGCACTCTTTAAGCATAATAAAATCAGTGGTGAAATAGAAGAGTAGTGGATTCTGATATAATAAACACTTTGAA
Source organism: Sakesphorus luctuosus (assembly GCA_013396695.1). Lineage (NCBI taxonomy): Eukaryota > Metazoa > Chordata > Aves > Passeriformes > Thamnophilidae > Sakesphorus > Sakesphorus luctuosus. The sequence continues at coordinate 258,821 of VWZD01013577.1, forward strand.
ACTGGTATAATTTCTTAAATTAATAATTTTTCCTTAATTATTGGATTCCAAAACTATTTTATTGAGTCTTAAGGAAAAAAAAAAAACATTCTATTATAAGGTTCCACTACAAAAGTTCAAGATTTTAACAATTCACTGTTGAGACTCTTTAGGACAGATATTAACATACAGAACTTACAAATTATAATTAACTTCTTCCTCACAGTCAGAGACAAGAAGATGTATGAAGGATTCTGAGATGACCAGAAAAATGGTAGAATAGCTTGACCTGACTTTTGTACAAGTGGAGTTCTGAGTCCCAGGATGTGTCCAGTGTTACAAAATCTCACCTGTGTGAGGTCTCCCCTTACTGAGTGCTTTTATAGTGGACCTGTATGGATTATGTGGAGTATTTCAGGTCAAATTCATGCCTTTACCCCTGAGTAGAGCTGAGGTGGAGACACCAATATCTCAAGGTAATTGCTCAGCTACAGCAGCCAAATGCCACCGACATACAAAATTGTTGATTTATGTCACACAAAGGCAGCATGGAAAGCAAGCACCTGGGTCAAGTGTGCTTTTTTCAATTTTTTTCCTTTACTTTCTTCCTGGGTTCAGTCACAAGAAATGATACAGAGCCAGCCTGAAGAGTGGAACTGAATGTTTGTGGGAAAACTGTCAATTTTAAAGCAGGCTCAGGTGTAGACATAATAGCCATATCAGAATAGACTTTCACTCCTTTTGCAGCTGAACCAACTGTGGCTACTCCAAATAAGACTAGAGGCAGCAGAAGCACAAAGTGGAAAAGATGCGTCTTTAATACTTGGGCTTTTAGACTGATATTTTCCTCCGTCAGAACACTTAATGCTTTCTTCATTAAAAGAAGGAAATAAAATTTTAGAAGAGGGTACATTGCATCTCTTATTACACATTGTCACTGTTTATAACATTGAAACTATAAACTTCACAACATTTCTTTTCTCACACTTTCGAGCAGTTTCCAGTATAACACAGTGTTGGACCAGCTACATTTAGCATGTTGCATGATAAGACTCTGACATGTCAAGAAATTGAAAAAGTGTAAAAATGTTGATCTGTGCTAGAAGCATGGTATCATCTACTGTCGCATTGGGTAGAAGAAAATGTGGTAAAAAAAATCTTATACCTTTCTAACTGTAGAATAAACCATACTCACTTGAAGCAGAGGTAAGGATATTCCAACTACCTAACAAACAAATCATCACCCTTGTCATCCTCTGGTAAGGCTGACATGGTCAGTGAGACATTGCCTTGCTCAATCTGTCTCAGAGAATGAATTGATTGCTAAACAGGTACTACCGTGACTTTGTGTTAGGCTGTTCTGTTCATCATAGCTGTTGGGAAAAGTTTTAAAAGTTAAGGGTAGGTAAAATTCCCTGGTTTTACCTGTTGTGACAAATGCATTCATTTATCAAACCCATATTTTAAAGTTGAGCAAAGTTTCTTAGTTTCTTCAATTTCTCTAAAATTTAACTATCTACATGTTAAAAAAACCCTAGAAACTGAAGCCCCAGTTGGTACTTTGTTTATCTTATGGATAAATTAAACAATTTGCTACATGGAGAATGTGAAGTTCTATATGTTAACTGTGAAGCATTTTCATACCATTCCCACAGGACGGAGTAATCATCTGATTAATCACTGTAACATTAGATAACATGAATGTATGTTCCAAGCCTTCAGAGAGTGTTATTTCTTCCCTTTCATATATAGAATATTAATCACTCCTTCCTAGGATTTCTCCAAGTATAAACAATGCTACTTTTAATTAAAATTAATATTTTGGATAAAATGGAGGGTGTAGAGATCAGATATGCCTTTCTTCCTCTAGTTACCTTCCACGTATTATGAAGAACTTTTGAGGGAAGAATTAAACAGGAAGAACAATTTAGTTTTATTATAAATGTGAATCACATCATTAGGAGATAATACTATATTATTTTTCTGAATTGACAATGAGTATGATCACCTTAACAGGCTCCTTTTGATGCAGTATTTAAAATGATAAGTGAAGTATGGGTTAGGAATAAAATAGAACCACAGGTGGTGTTTTGGTTTCCCTGTCCCACACTTCAAATACCAGGAATAAAATGAATAGATTAAAAAAAAATCTACTTGAACTTTGGAGAAGACTGTATGAACTGCAAAAATATTTAGTTTCCTAGTTTGACTTTGAATTAGAAACTTCAAATCACAAATCAAATATCCCAAAACATCAAGGTTTTAAATTAAATGTTAACAATTGTTTGATATGTGTCATCATGAGTTTGCTTCTAATTAGTGGTAATACCAAGACAAGCTGAGAAGTCTTTAAAATTCTAGCATAAATTAGTAGCTTTAATGAACCCTTTTCACTGCTTTATTGAAGACATTTTTTTTTCATTCTCAGGTTCAAGGTGCACTTTATTGTTAACATTTACATGAGCCTGTGTGGGTGGGTTTCTGTGTGCTTGCCAAAGCAGGTGTAACTTGTGCAGCTGGAGCCTTGGAGCTGTGGGGAAGGTCTCAGCACCAGCAGGGTTCTGCTTGTTTGACAAAGCGACTCTGTGTGTGCTTCTTCATGAAAGACTGAAACTAATTTTAAAAGTCAGATAAATGACAAGCAGGAGAGCGTCCTGTCCTCCCCACTGTGCCAGTGTGGCACGGATTCGCAGGGAGAACAGATGACTTAGCAGAGGCTTGGAAGAAAATACGTGGCAAAGCTGATTACTGGCACGAGTGTAGTGCAATACATCAACGGCAAAAGTGTCGGTTCTCTGTGTTCTGTGGCCTTCCCTTTTGACTGGAGACCCTCTGCTGCTCTCTTGTTAAGTCTGGAAGATTGGGATTCTTGCCTTCTGCAGGAATTAGTGTCAACTGGACTCAGAGCAGTGGCTGGCGTTGCCTTCCATGTGAACTGTCAGTGCATTCACTGGAGATCTGACTGATCACCTCCTTGAAAACACATGGTGATCAAAACCTTGTGTAACTAAAGCCCTGATTCAGAATTTCCTGTTTGGTAAGTAAAGAGCTGACACTATGTCAGGAGCTTGACTAGATCAGGTCCCATTAAAGTGATTATTGTCATGTAGTGATTAGGGTCAATTACATTTGCAGGCACTGTGAGATGTCTAGCTGCTGCTTGAAGATAGAAAATACTGTATGCAGTTAAGCCTTGCCTAATGAAAAAGCAGAAGTTGAAGTAAAATAGAAAGGAATAAAAATGGCATTTATGCAAAAGGCAATAAATTGAAAGTGTGTAGAGCTGAAAAAGACACAAAGATGAAAATAAGTGTGTGAATTTCTTCTGAAAAAAACCATTAAGGTATGGTAACATCTATATCAATTGTAACAGCACAATTTATGTTTTAAGAATTCCATTCATATTTATTTTCATCTACTTATATGTCTTTTTCAAGTATGAAATATTGCATATTTTTTTCTCAGCTGTTCCCTGTAATAAAGCATTGGCTATGGTATTACAAGATAATAATAACTTTCTCTGACAATGCATCTCTCTCGCTCTACGTGTTTTCTGGGTGTTTTATTTGCCCTTTAATACTTTTGAAAAGTGGTTTGAGATCAGAATAGCAAATCTACATAATTCAAATGGGAAGGTCCTGTAGAGAGGGATTGTCTTGTTTGAACCACGTATGGGTTTGAGAGATGATTTTGTAACTTCTGAAAACATTTACTCTCTTGAAGGGTTCAATCAGGATTCACCATTAAGTCTTAGAAACAGTCCCAACAAGTTAGCGAAAGGACTAAAGGATTTGAACAACACATAGTCGCTTCCTTTTCCACTTGTCTTTTAAGGAAAATTTTAAAACATGCAATAACATAATGGTATGTCACTCTTTTCATTATGCATTTGTGTATAGGTGGCAAAATCGTAGAGGAGGGAGAAAGCCAAAACTTTGATCCTAAAGAAATAGGAAGAATGTTGAAACAAAATGTCCCTGACTATTTATTTATGTGTTTTTACCAGGGGAAAAAGTCAAAAAATAGTTCCTTAATTTTGTGAAGGAGGAGATGTTGACAGGCTGAGGAGTCATCACAGCCAAACAGGCCAACTACAACAGCAGTATCTGGTAGACAGAACATCTACACTGAATGTTGAACTCAGGTTCATTCCTCAGCTTCCTTGTAGCTCACACTATTAATCTCCCAGCCCTGGGTTAAGTTGCCTGTTCCCAGGTTCTTGACATCCACCCCACCTTCTACTGGACAGAAAAAGCGAACATATAACATGGATGGATTACAAGAGCAGATTCTATCATTGCCTTAAACCCAATAGATATTAATATCAGCTGCTGTATGAATGCTTCCTTTTTGGGTTCCAAGTGAAGCAGGGATTTCACAATTATTCAAGTAATTTGAGATCATTCCAAAGTACTTCAAATCAGTGTTTTGAAAGCACTGGTGGGTGTGCTGATTGCGTGTTCCATTATTTTAATAGGTAGACTCATTTGCTACTCTATTACTTGTAGAGAGTTGTGTTGTGCCAGTGATGGTAAGATATCGATGTCTTCTAACTTCAGGCAAAAATGTATTTAAATGCTGTTTCGTTAAAAGTTTATTCTTCACTATGTCACAGCTATGCATGCTTTTTCACTTCCTTTCTAGTTTTTTCAAGTATGGGTATCATTAATAGAATAGCAGAAGTTGAAAAAAAAAGTGAGTGCAAATGATGGATTTTGATGTAACCCATAGAGCATAATCCTGGATCCATTGAAATAAATGACAGATAATCTCCAACAGAAAGAGTTTTATAAAAATATTTCATTATTTTAACTAGATGTTAAACTAATGTTGACTTAAACCTTCCCTCATTGAGTTGAAATGGAATTAATGCGAATGGGAACAGAAACAATCTACTATTGAGAAAAAAGATTCTTTCAGCTGAAATTATTGATGTGGTCTCACGCATTTTATGGGTTATGCTTACATAATGCATTATTACCCCTAGAAATAGAGGTGGTGGAATGGCCACCAAAGTTATTAGGGCCTTGCTTGTTTTATTACTCTAAGTAGTTTGGTTGATTTCAGAATAACCAAAGTTAATGGAGCTGCTACTGTAAGTACAGCGAGCACAATTTAGTCCTTGACACATACATATTTATGTATTGTTGTGTTGTGGAGCACTAGTTCAAGCCATGATTATTCTATTAAGTCCTTGCATTCATTCAAATTTTTCACATGCTACTTTTATTTACAAAATGTTAGCCAGGCCTCAAAAGACCTAATGAATTTTTAATTGTGAGCCAATGATACAAGTTTCTGCAAACACTCTGAAGTCATCCATCATTAAATATATTTTACAAAACAATTTTCTTTTGCTTATTTAAGTCTTACCTCCCTCTTGCTATCTTATCACTTCAGTTCATTGAAATGTAAGTTGCTCAGCTTTTGAATGCCCTCTGCATTATCAAAATTCTGAGAGTGGGTGTACATCTACAAATGATCAAATCCCCAGTTGATTGATCTCTCATAATTTGTCCAGAAAAACCTTAGTACATATGAATTTTACTATTTTAACTCATTGGTTTTCATATTATTTACTTGGAAAATACACATAGATGCTTTGTGAATAAAAAATGGATTAGTTTCTTTACATTGCCTAATTTCTAATGATAATCCAATTATCGATATTGGATTTTTTTTTGTCTATAAAATATATCTGTGTAAGAAAAAATAGTTTGGGTGAATATAGTGATGTTAGAGAAACTGCATTTGCCATTTTCTCTATTAATTTCTGTTGCTCAATTAGGGTATGTTTGTACTGTATTTTATACCTCAGATACCAGGCAGTTAATGGGAACATCAGAAGATCTTTCTCATACTTTGAAAGAACAGTTGAACTGGCCAAATTTGGAATGCAAGATCATTATGTGCATTCACGGTTAGGATTATAAAGGGAATTTATGAGAAATGAGACACTACTTCTGAAATTTTGCAAAATGTAATTGGGTGGATTTTTGAACAGTAAACCTAGAATTTTCAAAAGCCTTAAAATTTACAGAAAGCACAATAAATCACCAGTGTGTCTCAATAAACAATATTAAGTTTCCTAGAAAAATCAAGAAATGATTATTCTCAACTCTGGAGAAGAACTGTACATTTAAAATTGACCAAAACAGTAACAGTGATGATAAACTATTTTTCACAACTGAGAATTAATAGACAGCTAGTTCAGAAATAGACTTTTTAATTGTGTTTTGAGTTCAATATGAAATCATGTTTATTTTCTGTAACTCTAAACATGTGTTAGAAATTTGCATTAAAAGCTATAATTTTTCCAGAAAACAAAACAAAAAAAAAGCAGGGATGGTGGTGCTCTTGGTCTCCAGAACCCTTTGGTTGGAGTTTATGTTGTGGGGTTCATATAGCACCTTGTAAGTGGCAATTTTACAGAGAAAAACACTGAGTAAATAAAAGTGTGATTTTTTTTTTTGGTATGTGATACACCGTGTAGTAAAAAGTGATAGTGTTAACATGTAAGGGGACTTTGCCAGTGGAAAATTACAGCCTTTCTGTAAATTCAGCTGGTTTTGAATTTTTTTTTCTATAGAACCCCTGCTGCATTGCCTGTTGCATTCCTTAGGCCTTTTTAAAATAGGCAAGAGTGAGAATACAATTTAACTATGTTAATCAGCTTTTCCAAGTGAAAATATTAGCCTGTGAGTTCATGGCATTGGCAGGAAACAAAACATAGTAATTTTGTTCTTTTGAGATTACCAGAAACTTTCATATCTAAAGGAGGGATAGAATTAGAAACTCCTTTTAGAAAAACTGCTTGATGTTGGAGAGGTAAATTGGTATATACCAACCATTATTTAATGAATCCTATAATTTGTTGTTTCTCAGAACAATAAAATAAGGGTAAAGGAATGAAGACAGTTATTTCAGCTGCATTTTCATGAGAGTTGTGATGTTAATCTATAGGATACACTGGAATGATGGTACAAAATCCTCTTTGCAACTCAAAGTGCCTGACCTAATGCTCATAATATTGACTAAGATTTCATACTTTGAGGTTCTTATAAAAACACTCCAGCAGGTTTGCTTTCCTTAACTATTATAAATGTGTAATGTAAACAATCCATTAGTATTTTGAGGGCTATGTTCTATGCTAACATGATGAGGTATAGAAACTTTTGGGAAAAAGCTTTTTTTTGTAGCCCTTAGGCTCCTTCAGGTATGTCTCTGATGCCTGAGTGCAGCAAGCAGATGCAATACTATGGTGCAGTAGTGGGGATATAATATTTAAAAATCCAGCTTTGGGATACATTTGAGAAAGCAAGAACAAAGTTCAGCAGAAGACCACATTGCCTGGGGGGACCTTTTCTCTTCATACCCAGACAGAAGGATGACTGTACTCCAAGGCTTTGTATTTGTCTTTTTTGTCAGTCTTTCAAGGGAGAAACCTCACAGATGTTCTCAGCTGGGTAGAACCATTGGCCAAAATGGAGAGGATAATATGGAATTAGACATGAAGAATTGTTTGTTCATGAGATACAAAGGAATCAGTTCAGATGAGAAAATATAACTGCTGTTTTAGACATTCTCTTTCTTTACGCAGTCTAACTAAAAGATCTTCCTAATTTCAGTCTAAACCCCAAGATTTAGATGGGTTTGTTTTTCAAGCTCCAGAGATTCATTGAGTTTTATGTTCTCTTTTCTAGCAGTAGTTATATCTTTTGCACTCTGAAAATCTTGCCATATATCATGAGACAGACTCAGCTAGGTTAAATATATCCCTTTCTTCCATGTTTGTGAGGCCACATAGAAAAAATGTTTTCATATGTTATTCAAAATATTTGAAATGGAAGACCTCTCCAATTTTACAGTGTTGTCTTAATGTGCTTTATTTTCCTACTACCCTCTAGACTTCAGCATTGAATTGCAGAAGATGAGAGGCAAGGGTTTCAAAATGGAAATTTCTACCCCGTTTCTGCATTGTCATATGGAACAAGATTTGTAGTGTTGCTTCGGATTAAGAACATAAGCACACCTGCTGTATACATGCAGAGGGAAACTGCATTCTGTTTAGTAACCTTTAGTGATGTAACTCTAAACTTTATTAGAATGAAACAGCTGCTAGGAGTAATGTTGTGGAGGAGACTGAGGGAGCACACAGATCATGACAAGAAAAAGAACAAATGTGGTGGTTTTCTTCCTCTTGTTCTTCTTTCACTGACCTGTTCTTTCATCTGCTGTACCAGTCCCCAGAAATTTTAGGAGCTATAATTGAGGATCATTTCAACTGAGAGGTGTCTGAGCCTTTGAAGACATCAACCCTTGAATAAGATACCAATTTTGTGAAAAGAAAGAATAAATCCACAAACCCCAACTAACCAACAATAAACCTACATGACTTAAAACTCTTTGTGTGCAAAGAGAATTGCCCATAGAGTATTGGTATTGTTTAATCCCCTTTGTTTCTCACTAGAGATTA
>VWZD01013577.1:267312-278144 GCA_013396695.1 Sakesphorus luctuosus
GCATGTGCCAACAAATATTTTGATGGAAATACACTGAAGAAAGTGGGGTTTCGACACCAATTCACTGTTGGAAATATGCCTTGTGCACCTAGAAATTTCACTATAGAAATGGCCAGTGGGCTCCTATTTCATTTAGGTAACTCAACAAGGTGCATAAAGGCAGCAACAAGGTCAATTTATACAACTTACTCTCATTTTCCCCTTGGGCAAATGCATTAGATTGGACAGTATCCCTGCAAGTGTGCAATAGGGAGTAGTACTACAGTATTACATGGAGAATACCCTCTATTACATTATGTGACTTTAAAAGCCAGTTTTAATAGATATAAAGGTGTAGCTGGGGTTCAGTTAAGGTTAAAATCTACTGTGCTTTGAAATGTCTCTTCAGCATTTTTGACTAGCTGTATCATTTCAGATGTTTTTTTTTAAATAATATAAAAGGATGATATTTTTCAAATGTCTGAAGTGTAGGCAAGCAAATGAAAAAGGTTGCCTTTGCAGAAAACTTTCTTCAACTTTTTCATTTAGATAGCCTTTTAGAAAGGGCAGGGTTATGCAAATTCAAGATACAAATACCAAAGAACAATAGGAATGATCTTCTAGAAAATAAGAGGGGTAATATTCTCAGTTCTACAGTTTTTACTTAATGAGGAGATTGTTTTTCACCAAGCAGGAAAATCTACTTTTGAGAAAAAAACCTATACTTCAATATAGTAAGTAGAAATTTGTCTAACGCTATAAAATCTGAGGAATAATGACTAAAAACAATTGCATTGTCTCAGGAATTGAACTTCAAACTTTGGCCCTTAGGGTTGACCTTGTATATAACTAGTAACAAAAAAACCTTCACCACTGGGGAAATGTCCTGGTGTGGACGGACTCTGTAATGGACTAAATTGTCACAACAAGTAACCATGTCAGTGATTCTGTCAATAAGTAGGAGTACTTCAGCAATTTAGCAATGTGCATAAATGTCCTTCTGCAGAAAGTTCTTGAAAACTGGTAACAACATAAGTAAAATGTAATGAACAAGAAGTGTAGCACAAATAACTTGCGATGGGATGCAGGGTGAAAATCAAAGGAGCAGACAAAATCATTCTATTGATGAAAAGTCTGTGTTGCAAATTCTAATACCAAGAGAAATTAAGCTCTAATGGACACACGGATATTTAGCAGGTGGAAACTAGAATATGCTGAGGGATATATTTCTTGTTTTCAGAACTCACACACTCTTAGTAACTGATATTAATGTTGCATTTCTGTATTCAGAAAAAAAAGTTTTCAGAATGATTCCACTGAAAATTTATGTAGCCTTTGTGTCTTTTCTGATAATACTTGCATGCTACATTTCTAAAATAAATAGTCTGTGTGACAGAACTTGAATTTTTCAATGTACTAATAATATGTAGCAATGTCACAATGAAAGTAATGGTTTGATGTGTCCATGTTATTAAACTTCAATTTAGTTCTTCAAAGTTATAAAATACTAAAAATCTCCAGATATTTAAAGCTTCAACACATAAAAAATACCTTTTTTTTTTTTTTTCTGGGCAGTATTGGTGTATTAGATCTTTTAGTCCAATTTATTGGAATGTGGAGAACTTGGAGTAATTAATTGTCTTGCATTTCAAATTGCTCATATAATATGTTATTTTTAATATTTTGTGGATTCAGCAATTAATTTTTATAATACAGCAATATTAATACATATCCTAACCTAGACTAAATGAACATTTTTGCTTGATAGTCTGTACCAGTTAGCAAAACTCTGTAAAACCTCAGGACCTTTCTGTTTTTGATAGTCTGAAATATTTGTGTAATTTACTCTGGTTTGGATCTATATAATTTAGTGAACACCCACTTTTCTTGACAGGTCTGTAGCTTTTTTAGATTGCATTCTTTCCATGCAGTTCCTCTTGAGTTCAATTTGTGACATGTAAAGAGAACTACAGAGATACTGTTTGGGGATAAATTTTGATCTACCCTTTCCTTTGCTATTCCTTTAGGTTTATAGGGCTAGTCCTGTGAAATGCTGTGTGTTTCTTATTTCCAGTGGCAATTGCTGGAGCATTGCAGAGTGCTAAAAGACTCAAATGTACCTCTTATGACTATAGATAGGGAAGAAAACATCAGACTAAACCACATGTGTGTCAAGTATTTTAAATGTAAAACCAGAAAAATACACTGGTTTACAGGTAGAACTAAGTTTTTTTCCAGTTGTCTAAGTTTCTAAAGTTCCTTTTATCCAACTCTATTGTTTCTATTTAACTCAGTATGTCAATACAGATGAACTATGCTTTTGCTTGTTTATATATATATATACTTTTTTCCCAGTATTCCCTTAAAATGTTTATCAATTAAAAAAACACAAAACATTGTGAATGCTTATTGTTATATTAATTTTTATTCATATTAAATTTAAAAAGCGCAAATATCAGAAAAAACCCGCCAACCTACAATAACTTAAAAGACTAAGAGGCTTTAGGGACACTGGAGAATCAAAAGGAGCTTCATGAGCCTGCTTAGCTTTCTGAGAGAGGTTTACCTTGTAGTTTTCCTGTATGTGTTTTATTTAAAAAGTGTAAAGTGTGCCACTAGTGGAGAATTTTAAAACCTTGAGAGGGTCTTTGTTTTTTTCAGATGCCTGAAAAACTTTCTGTAGCCAGTCTGGGTACAAGACTGGGTACAGTCATGTGACTAAAAATGAGTTTTGATTATGTACTCAAACTACCATTATGTTACAGAGATTAGTGATTGTTTAGTGTTTGTTATAGTACAAGAGAGGATCAACTTCATTGGTGAACTGATGAGCAGAATAATTCAAGGAAGAATTGACATTGCCTGAGGCCAAAATGCTGAAATAATCTTCAGTAGAACTATAAGCACATGAGAGAATTTTGGAGAATGAGTAAAGGTCAGTTGGTCCATCAAGACATATTCTTTTTAGTAGACTGTTTCCCCAAGGATAATATCTAATTGTTTCTTGAATGACACTGGTGCTTTTTGCCTGAGCAACTTTGCCTGCAGGCTATTCTAAGTATTTATTATTCTCTACATGAAAAGGTGCTTTCTAATATATGCACTGAATTTATTTTTTCATTTCCAGTTAAGTTCTCTGGTCCTATAATCCATGTTGGAATGGAAATGATAATTTGAGTTGACATTATCTGTGGCAGTTAAGACTTTCTGTGCTTCAAAAAAGACAATTCTACCCTGTCTTTAAAATGAGATGCCCAGATTTATAACCACAACTGCATACCAAATGGTGGTGTGTTCTCCCTTAGAAGATTTCACATCAAAATCAGTGTTACTTTCCTGAATGTACTTTGCTGATGCTCTGTCCCCCATTGACCAAAAACCTGTCCAATGCAGAATGTCTGATGACACTTGATGTCTTTTTTTAATATCAGTTGAAAAGAAGACAAATGCAAGATGTACTTTAAACTTATTTTGACAGGCAAGTGAGAGGCAATAGCAAGGGACGTATCAGTAAAAGTTTCCTAACTCTTCCTTTGTACTTCTTCCAAAACAATTCAGTCTTACTTTAATTCTGGATGATTTAAAAGATAAATCAGATTATCTAAACTGCAATTTTTCACAGTATCAAACCTGGTTTACTGACCATAAAGGAAAGGTGCTTAATCCTCCTGAGTCTTTAAGGTTTCTGCCCAGGACTGGCCAGAAAACCCAAGTAGCTGATTAGCCAATTCAGTCACATGTGGGTTTTGTAACTATGTCAGGCTCTAACAAATCATCTAAGACAGTGTTTAGTTGTGTGTAACATAAATAACTGTGGCAGCAGAAGCAGCATAGTCTCCATGCCACATTTCTCATCTGTCTGGAGACAGAGAAATCAAAGGTCCTTCCCTCATCATTGCCCATCTAATGACCCTGCCCTAGTCCCATCCACACCTATCCTTTAATAGCAAACTTCTTTCCTGACTTCAGATGGCCCAAATTTCCCACTCCTCAACAAAACAACAACAGCAACAACAAAAAAAATAATAAAAAAAAAGTTTTTCTTGCGCTTCTGATAAAATTCATAAAATTCAAATTCATTCTGTGGCTAAAATAGCCACAGAACACCATATCATTTTCTGTGGCAGACCCTGCTTTCACCCTTCTTCCAGTACCATGGGTTTCAGATTACTTGACAGTCTGTATTATCAACACCTTCACAAACATGAGAGCCAGGTTTTATAGTTCATGAGCTTCATGTGGTTTAGGAAAGAAAGCTGACCACCCTCAGTTAAGCACTTAGATATTACTGTGTGCAGATTGGTGTGCAAAGCTTTATGGAAACACACGAGGTGCCTCCACCCTCTCTCTGAGCCACACACAGTGATCCTCCATGGAAGATTTATAAATCAATTCCTACACACACGGATGAGTTGCGTAAAGGGGCGAAACAGGTGTCAAAACAACAATGAAACATACGTTTATTTAGAGGCTTATAAAATACCTGACTTCAGGGAGGACTTTGACATTTCCAGAAATTATTTTTTTTAAAACAGAATGACCATTATATCCCCTCGTTTTCTGCTAGAAAAAACAGCACTTGGATCAAGGTATTCAATTTGAAAAAAAAAACCAAAAAAACAAAAAAACAACCAAAAGCAAAACAAAACAACCCCCAAAAAAAACAGACAAAAAAAAAAACCACACAACAAAAACCCACCATAAAACAACCAAACAAGCAAACCAGAAAAAGTCATGACCAAATCCTAGTTCTGAAGAATTCCTTCTCTGATTATGAATGTTTACATTAACTAGTTTTCCAATGTGCTTTCCAGATAAGACAATTTCTGGCTGTCCTGAATAACGATGGAAGTGATTTCAGACATAAGCAGGCTCTACTAAGACTCTCTTTACCCCTCATTAAACAACAAGAGCAATCCTGATAATTATTTCAAATCATGGTTACATGGGAAGAACAGAGATCCATGAACTAGGCAGAAATTGTGCTCTCTTCAGCTCTTAAATCATCCATTTAATCTAAAATGCTCTGCAATATTGCAAAGCATCCTTGCAACATCCTGATCACAGAATACTTGCCTTAACAGTTCAAGTTTTCCACACCAGTTCCTATTTTTGATCATGAGAATCTGGCCTTACTTAATTTTCAGCAATGAATATGAACGTTGGTTACAGTTTGTGAATAGATATACCATTTCATGTGAATAGTTTATTTATATTGCCTGATGTACAATTACCATTTAAAAACACCAACCCTGCTTTATATGGACTTAACTGTGGACAACTGGATTTTCCTCTGTGTGTTCTGGTCCTAGATGGCCAGAATTACTGGCAACACCACTGGAGTTGAAAAAGAGGAAAGCATTTTAATCTCTTGTTCATTGCTGACAACATTTGATTTGTCATTACACTTCTAATGGTCTGTTCATAATACAGAATTTTGGTAATTACTTCTAACAGTACTCCGGGTAAAGGTTGGTTTTCAACCATCGTGACCTTAGAGCTCTCAAATCCACTGAATTCCACAGATTCAGCTTTGACAGGGACAGCAGTTCCAGGCACACTAATGAAACCAGGACTAGGTTGCTGCCAGTCAGAATCTATCCATTCAATAAACTAATTATAGATTATAATGGCATTGACTAATAATTTACACTTGCATCACAGTAGGTCTGTGCTTGATGGGAAAAGTTGTCCCATGAAACCTTCTTTCTCCATCCATGCTAAGACCTGGATAGGCTCAAGGACAGTGGGGTGTACAGATACATTGCCACAGCTTTCTCAGTGAAAGCATTACCCTGAAGTGTAACACAACTGCTGTGAAAAGAAAGAGAGAAAGTGCCAATATTTCAGAATATTCGCCTTCCTTCTTTTTCTTTAAAAAGGAAAATAATGTGAAATAAAAAGATTAATGATTTTTTCACAGTTTTCTCCCACCAGCTAGCAAAACTCAGTCAAGCTAAATTTGCAAAAAAAAAAAAAAAAAACACTGTTGCAAGAAAGAAAAAAAAGAAAGGAAAATTATATGAATTATGAAAAATATAAAATGGATAAAATTGTGTTGTGAATTGCAGCAGAGATTAAATACTCAATGTAACTTTTAAACTTATTTTAATAGCCTTCAGGTTAGCAAAGACTGTTTTATAAAAATACTCTCACGTAGGTGATTTTGTTTAAGCTCTAAAATAGTATCATAGCATGAGACACTTGGTTCTAGCTCATAGCTATGTTTTTCAGGGATCTGTAAATTTACTTAGGAGAGGGTAGCTGAGTAAATCAATATTTCACATATATCTAGAGGCCATCTTTTACCTGAATATGCATTCTGTTTAGCCATATTAACAAGGTTTGCTTTCACAGGTGTAAAACAGGGTCAGTTATGCTAATAAACCCAGAAACTATTCCTCTGTGAAGACCAAAACACTGCCAGAAGCAAAGAAATTGATAAGATTTAGCCAGAAACTGAGTATTGCATCTTTGTTGCATCCTGAATTGAAGTATTGACCTTACCTGTTCTTCTTGAAGCCTAAAAATTTAGAGTTTCCTAATTCACTTAAATAAAATTCTTTATTTTCTTAAATTTAACTTATTTGTTTTATTTTTTGGTTGTGTGTTTTTTTTTTAGCTAAATTTAAAAGGGAGATGTTACTCCAAAATAAGATTTTAATTTATTCAAGAGTGTTGTGATTTTAGTGTTTTCAATGACAGCTTTGTTTTATAAAATGTATTTATGCTCAATACATCACAAGGATTTGTAACAAGTTGTCTAACTTAATATTGATGTTTAGTTTTGAATCATTTTGCCTTCAGGTAAATTGGAATAACTAGCACAGATTTCAGTTTGCCTAAAATAATTTTCTCTGCTGGATGGAGCTGATTATTACAAGGTAATTTAAAATATATATAGAAAATGGGGAGAAGTTGTTTACAGCAAATGTATTTGTTAACCCTGTGATAATTGCCTACAGTGTTTTGAAGATATAAATATAAATATGTCATAGGAATTTATGCATGAATTTCATTTAAGAATATCTCAGACTTGTCCTAATAACCAGCAATATATTTTTCTAAAGCAAATTGTTATCTGGGAGTAAATTGCATGTTGGCTTCATACTTCTTCCCACAGTCACCAGTATATCTCTGGCTGCTCGCTCTTTCTGCTTTTGCCTTTTTTTGAGCAAACACATTTAACAGCTGTGGAAACAAACAGGGCATACTTGGCAAAAGGAGGGACCAGATGCCAAACTCTGCAATGCTTGTTCTAGCAGCATCACACGGGTCTGTTGCTAACTCCTTGGTGTCACCTCTGCTGGCTCCTTTTCCAGTTTCGCTACTGGCAGGAAACAGAGGTGCATCTGGAGATGTTGTCAAGGTCATGCAGCTGTGGGGCCATCTTGGCTCCTGTGTCCATATTTCTCTTCTATATTTAAATCTTATTTTTGCATGCAATAACATTAATTACTTGAACATAGCTAATGTTTCTATCAACGTATGTGGAGATAAGGGAGAAAATAACTTTGTTTTCTGCATAAGGAAGTAGATGCTTCCTATGATTAATTACTGTCTTGAATTTGAGGGAAATTTGTTTCCTCTTTAATAGGATGCAAAAATATCAGATGATACCTGGCTGGCACTGCTGATGTGCTCTGAAAATCTGTGTGGACATGATATGGGATTGCATCAGCATGGAGGGAAAGGAGAAGATGGGGGGATAGGAGTTCTGCTGTGGTCTTGTTTATCATTGGTTTTGCTTGAAATTACAAGTCCTCCTAGAGAGGTGTGGAGAGCAAATAATTCCAAACGCTATTAATAGCCCATAAAATAAATGTAGCATCCCTGAGAGAGCAAGAGAAGAGGAAGCTAAAGGGAGAATACATTATCCTCCTCTCTCTGGCAAGTGATAGGACATAAAGAAATTAAATGAAGCTGCTTCAGGGAAGTTCAGACTGGACATTAGTTAAAGGTTCTTTACCCAGAGGGTGGCTGATCACTGAAACAGGCTCCCCAGGGAAGCAGTCAAGGCACCAAGCCCAACAGAGTTCAAGAAGTGTCCTGGAAATGCAAATGGCCAAACAGTTTAGTTTTAGGTAGTCCTGTGAGGAGAAGGGAGCTGGACTCCATGATCCTTATGGGTCCCTGTCAGCTTGAGATATTTGATTCTTCTGTCCCAGCTGAAGTGTGTTGGGGAGCATATCCTTGGAAAAGGCTGGACTCAGGTTATCCTGCTGTATGCTTTGTCATTTATAATCACATATAAATGGAAATTTAGAGCTTTGTAGCCTCAGTATCCCACTATAATTTGCTACTGTGGTGTGACTAATACTAGATCTCATTTGGCTGCTAATAATCCTTCTCTGCCCAGCATTTATGTTCTGACTGGAAGTTTCTTCCGTAAGTTTCTTTTTTAGTTTTTTTTGAGTTCAAAACTCAAAGAGAATTGCTCTTTTCTTTGTGAATTAACTTTTTACTGTTATTCCATGCTGTCCTGTTGCTGTTTAACTTCCTGTCTATGCCATCAACCATCAGTAGCAGTCACACTTCACCAAACCTTTAGGCTCATAAACTGTCGGAACAATAACTGATACATGAACAGGTATAAAATTGTGTGCCTCTCCTGGTTGGGGTGGCAGTGGCAGATTCTGTCTACCACGAAGTCCTGGTGAAGCCCCAAAACATACCTTCCCTTCTGGTTTAGGAAAAAAGTGAAACAAATAATGGGGAGAGGGTGAACATATATGGTGTGTGCTTCGTGAGGAGATGAGTTTATGTGCTAGGCTTTAAGGTGGTCAGTGAAGGGTTCCAGAAGAAAAGAAAAGGCACGTAGGACTGGTTTTGAGGAGGCTGAATGTGCAGGGGGAAGATGGGCATGTGCAACGTGGAGGCTGCCATTGCAGAAGGAAGCTACAAACCTCTGTAAGCTTCACTTGAGTTTCCCACAGCAATCGATAACAGAAACTGATGTGATTACTGGTCCATACCTATCAGAAAGATTTAGCTGAGCCAAAAGATTTTGCATATTTGTTTTTGCCATGCCAATTTTCATTGTTGGAACATTTCTTACATGTTGTTACATTTGGTTTTATAATAAGAGTGTGATTATTTTTTTTTTCATATGCAATTGTTTGAATTGTCAATTTGGCTAAAAAGCAGCACCACTTAAAATCAGAAATGGAAAAATATTGTTGCTTCATAGTTAATTTTGATTTATATTAATGTTCTAACTTTCCCTTATAAAGCAGCCAGAGTTAATGTTGTTCTTTTCAGTATATATCTGTAGTAATTTCAATGACTTATTATGCCTAACATTTTTTCTTATAGCTAGATAATATAATATGAATTTACTTAGGCAGCACAATTTTATAATGCATTGTTGAAGGTTTCAGACCATTCTGCATATTTTTTTCTGTAAAGAGAAGATACATGATTCTCATATAGTGTTTATGGCATGCATCAGCAANCAAGAGGACAGTTCTTACACATATGCAGCTAAAGGTAGTATCTGCCCTGGAAATTTTCCAGTGGAAACAGACATGGCATATGCAGTGCAAGGAAGAAGAACGTATTGCACACATACTGTAGTTTGCTTCACATGGTGGAGTCATTTGGAGAGCAGGAGTTGGACAAGTGAGGAAAAGGGAAATGAAAAAGGTAAAAGAAAATAAGGCATGTACAAAAATGGAAGTGATAGGGTTAAGTGAGCCCAGGTAAATTTGTTGTGTGGGCAGTAGAATTTTAAACAAGACTGAAGCCAGTCGGCAAAGGACTGAATCAAATCAACATTGTTTTAGAAAACATTAATCAATGGACTTGGTACTAAACATCATGATGCAAAAACAAAACAAAACAAACACAGGTAGCAAAAACCCTCTGCAACTTGCTCTATAAGAAATAGTACCTTCTATTGTGGAAACAAATTAACAGTGAGAGAAATGCATCCCAAATTATGTTCTTCAAAGTAATGCTGTTTCACAGTACTTCTATGCATGTTCTGCTTGCCCATAGTAGGAGTACTTGTGTTGTGATGATACAGTTTGTATTATGATTTCAAATACATATATTTTTAAAAGGAAATTTTTTTAAGGAATAAAAAATAAATTACTAGAAACTGGATAGTTCTCAGTTGATGAACTATTAGGATGATGTGTCTATACATATGGTACAAATTAATTAAAATTATCTATACTTCAATACTGGTTTCTATCAAGCTAAAAAACCCCTAGCTTTGCCATTGCTGAAAGATATTCAGCAATCATGACCAAATGCATAGCTATATAATTTGGAAATAAATATTGCAGTTCTGGAGTTGTTATTAGTCCTGGAGGCATAAAGAATTTAAGTTTTCTTTGAAAAGATATTTTCATTCTTTGAGAGTTCAAGGTTTGTGTTCATGTTTTTATAGTTATAACAGTGAACTTTGGGATTTGTATATCATAATTTTTATTCATGATTCAAAAATTTATGCAATGAATGATAAACACATATTTACAAATGAGGAACAGAATATACAAGCACTTTAGGAATTCTCTTTCCAATATGAAATGTTCTGAAATTGCAGTCCAGTGGTGTCTTCTGTGCGCAAATGAATCACTTGTATATAAATTTATTAATGCTTGTATAGCCACTGAATTATGTATGTCAGCAAATTTTGGGAAAATAGGGGTGAAAATAAGGAGAAGTTGTAAACTTCTCAACATTTGTCCTCATCATTCCAGAAAAACTGTACACCATGACAAATAGTTATATAGCAATTTGTAAATAGGAGTGCTTGCAATTAACAAATGGTTAAGAACTGTGCACTAGAATGTAAGCAGGAAGAGTAGATGGGCTGGATGGGAAGCCAGTCATATTTAAGAACT
>VWZD01013578.1:0-40633 GCA_013396695.1 Sakesphorus luctuosus
ATTTGGTTAGCTTTCCTAAATAGTATGGTCCACCTCTAACCTGGGCAGGTATACCATTCCATGCGCTATCACCACAAACCAAGAAATATCCAGGAGGCAATGCTCTTCTCTGGTTACTTTTTGTGCGAACTAATCTCGTTTCTGGAAAACCTGTATCTTTTGAACCAATAATATTCGAACACCAGCTGCCATTGGTGTAACTCTTACTATTCCATAAGGAATGAAATCTTTGCTGTTATAATAAGGCATTCCTATAAGGCACACTCTGTTGGGTTCATTAACGATGTTACCTGAACAGAAGCTTTCCAGATCTGCTTGTTGAGCAAATACCACCCATATATTCTGATCTACACACCATCCAGTAACAACAGCAACAAGGCAAAACATAAAAGCAAGAAACACACTTAGACAAGTCCTGGATTTTACCACCCTTTGGCTCATAGCAGCAAGGTGCTTTCTAGCTGGCCTCACAATAGCTGTGAAAGCTTTTGCCACAGCTTGGGTTTGGCTGTGCTGGCTGACTCGGCCAGCCATCTCAAGCATTTCTGAGATGTCTGCTGTTTTTGGCAGTGTGGCTAACAAAGCTCTGGTCCTTTGATTGGCATTCTCATGTGCCAACAGGTGGAACATGGACCTCTTCTCGTGGTCTCTTAGTCTGCATGTGAAGCAACAGCCTGGTACAGTCTGTTCACAAACTGCTGGTACAGCTCTGACTCTCCTTGCTTTACTGCGGTGAAGGAGGGTGATGGAGTGGCCTCAGGCACTGCATAGGCCTGCCTGGCCAATCGTGAATGCATGTCTCATGTTAAGCTGCCTGTCCCTTTAAGCAGCAGTACCATTCCTCTGCAAGCCGTGGTGCAAGCAGTGGGCGTGGACATCACCATGGGAACCACGTTTGAGTGACAGCTGGGTCCGCCCCTGGCGAGGGTTTTTGCTGGCGTGGGGGGAATTCCCGTTTTTGCCGGTCGTGGGGGCTCCGGGTTCCACGCATGCACCTCGGCTCTCCTGAGCGGCACGGCAGGGGGACCAGCAGCCCGCACAGTGTCTTTATTTGAAAGCGCGCTCTTGGTTGCCACATGGCTCGCTTGCGCAATGTCCCTCCCCAGCGCGGCGTGTGCCAGCACTATAGCCATTTTCGCGGGCTTTAGGACCACGGGGTCGTCCCTTTGTTCCTGCAGCCGCGTGGTTCCGTTGTTTGCCGCGGCACGTGGTTCTCCCACAGCAAACACTTCTGCCTCCTCCGGCAGAGGAACTGTTACAGAGTCTATGTCACCAGGAGGGGCAGAGGGACACACAGGAGAGAAGCCGCTCCATGGGGGAAGATCTTTCCCCCCTCCCCCATCTCTCTCTTGGCTGAGGGCTGTCGTTCTGCCGCCACAGCCGCTGCAACTCCTGCGTCCCCATGTAGACGGGACAGCGTCACCCTAACAGTTCTGTAAACCGGAGCGAGCATTCGTGCCTCGTTGGATGCAGATTGGACAGATTCCCAAAGGTTCTGACCAATTTTGTCCCATATTTCCATGCAATATGCATGACCAGCATTGGTCAGATGCCCCCGGCGTCGGCATCATAGCAGCAGTTGCTCTAATGCCGCCTTATTTATTTCCTGCTCAGTGATATAAGCTAGCTTTGTAAGGCTGTCAAGTGCAGTATGCTGCATCACCGATACGGTGTTCTCCATCTTGTTTTGTTTTTCCTCTGACTCACCGGTCACTCGTATCGGTGGCCACATTCACACTTTCTTTGGCGTCCCGGCTACACAGCTGCTTCACAGGATCCTAGTTCATCTACAGCCGGCATCTATCGCCCCCAAGTATCACGTCGTAGGGTCACCATTATGCTGCAGACCGCCAGAGGGAATTGCACACACCAGTGTGATGTCAAAAGCAAAATCCAACTTTATTACAAGTACCCAAAACATTTAAGCCCGAAAACCATGCCCCGTGCGCATCACGTGTCTCTGCAAGCCATCTCATAGGTTAAAGGCAATATGCAGAAAGGGCTGGAGCCGTCCCAGGGGGCCGTCCCAGCAGCTCAGCCAGGGCCCCCACAATGTTTATGCAATGTAATAGACCGATTTAGCTTTACTTAGCTAATTAATAAGTTTGCTTCTCCATATCACTCAGGTTGAAGTTTGTTTAAGTACCTGCAAAGTTCTGCTGTGAGCACAGACTGGACTGTCAGGCAGAGCTGCTGCAAAGCTGAGCTCCTTGCAAGAACCCTGGGAGACCCTCTGAAAACCCCCTAAAGCAGATGAAGATGCTTAAGTTGTTACAATACATGGAGCTGCCTGCACAGCTAGGTCATCTCAAAGCTAAGCCACCTGTGCCAGCCCTCCACAAGCTGGGCTACTTGAAGAACCCTTGGAGAGTTACCAACAGAAAGTTATTAAATTTTCCTGCCTTGGTAGAGCCTGCCTGCCTGGGTACCAGCAGTTTAACATTGTGGAAAGGTCTACTCAGAGACGAGATGGCCAGGAAGCCCCCACTGGAGGGTATTTAGACCAGCACCCAGGGGTGCCTGGTGGCTAGTCCAGCTCAGGTCAGACGAGGTCCATTCTGACTGCTGGTCCCACTCCTCGCCACTCCATCCTGACTGTTTCCTCCCTGCTGGTCCTTGCCTGTCTGTGTAACACCTACTTCTATCTCCTGCCTGCTTTGCTTCCAGCCTGTTTATTGGTTCTTGCTTTTCTCCTTGGCTGCCAATGACTGCCTACCTCCTTTAGTGATTCCTCCCCTGACTGCTGATGGCTCGCTGACTACATCCAGCTTCTCACTGGTGGTGGTAACTTTTTCATTTGCTTGTTATATAAGCTTTCACTTTTCCTCTCTCTCTCTCCCTCTGCTCTCCCCTCTCCTTTCACTTGTTTTTGTTGGAATAGGGCAAATTATCTGTTTGACCTTCAATATTTAACATTGTGTGCCTAAATCTCATTTTCGAGGAATTATTTAATGAACCAGGTTGTTGGTCTGTCTCAAACCAGATCATGATATGCACATCATCCTGACAAATCTTTTCCTTTTTTTCCTTTTCCTTTTCCTTTTCCTTTTTTTTACATATTTTCTGTATGGTCCTGTATTTATTACCTTTCTTTCTCTATTCAGTTTCTTGTTCATACTGATGCCTCTGTTTTTATTTCTTGAGCATTTAGATAATTGAGCTTTATTCTTACTGTTTCTAATTTTGCAGGCTCAGCTGACCAAACTCTTTTAAAATTCATGAAAACTTGTGAAAATCTTATTAATACATTTCATTTCGTTGTTGGAAATGGAAACTAACACATGCACAGGAAAATTTTAGTCCTGCTCTGTAATGGATGGACTTAACCTATTTAGTTGCTTCAGATGTAAAGAATGGAGACTTGGAAAATTAAATATTGTTCCTTTCTCATGTGTTGCTGAACCCTGAACTAAAAATGGTACCCAATGTGGAACCTTGGTTATGCTTCCCCCCCCTCCCTCCCCCTTTAATAGGGGTAATTATCATTTTAGTGGAATGACCACATTCATTTTTAAGGGACTAATCTTAGGTATGCATCTACAATGGGGCAGGAAAAGGTAACAAACAAAATTTTGGACATTTTAAAGCATTGGCAATGAATTTCAAAAACTGACTAACCAGACCTCACCGTGTACTTTGAGCAGGGATATACTTGAAATAAGAAGGAGTTAATCAAAGCTCAAAGTTATGTATTTATAAACTAAGGATTTCTGTGTGAAATGCTCATTTACTGTCATTGTTTTTCAGTATGAAATAATATAAACACAGAGAAGGAAATTCAGGAGCTAGAATGTGGAGAACAAGGATGAACTTGTCTGGCTTCAGAATGAGCTCTTTGGAATTTAGGCCCTTTGTTCTGGGAGAGTAGAAAAGCTTGTATATGCATTTTAGATGGTTGTAAGAGTTGTTTTCCATACTATGCTTAGAGCCCTGATGTTGGATCACTTGCATAAAGACTAGACAATGCCTTTACAGCAATGTGAAGCACTCTCATTCCTTTATGTGTTTGAGGAACAGAACCTTACAGATGCCACCAAAATAAGAGAAGCTTTAAAAACAATCCCATGCTTAAACAACCATAGAGTGTCCACATCGCAGCAGAATCATGGCAATCCTGCTTTATCTCTCCTCTTAAACTGAAATGTTCTGAAAACATTGAGTCAACTTTTAAAAGTTTCCTCAATTCTTGATCTTCAGTAGATTGTTTATTTATGTACTACACCCATCTTTTCATTAGCTGTGTTCTGTATGCTGGGATAAGTGTTGTAGGAAATTATATGAATAGAGCTTAGGGTAGTAATAATGAAACAGATATTTACATTTGGTGCTGATAGAACCTTCACGATTTCCCAGCAGGGGACTGCAATTCTGCTTGGGATTGTTTACTCATGTGCAGTAAATGGCAGGATCATAATTCTGGTTATAACAATGACAAATAGGCCAAAAAGTGATTGACAAAGAGGAAAATCCCTTCTGCAGCCTCATGTGTGTTATTTTGTCTATTTAGAGTCATCCCTGTGGTCTGTACTAATGGCATTATCACCCAGGAGACCATTATCTGATGATTGCATCCCATCATGGACTGCTCTGTGACTTGAGTGCTGTTGGAAAATATTATTTTTGTAACACCTACTACATCTCTGTCTTCTGTTGGAAATTTAATTCCTCTTTTAGCTGGCCTGATGCTTTGCTACATTTCCCACAGTCTGTTCTCTTCTGTAACAAAGCTGGTTTGGTTTCCCTTGTTATAGCAGTACATGTCTACTGTTCCTATCAACATCGTCTTGCTCATCATTTCTATACCAGTGTTATTTGATGTGATGTCATCTTTGCTGTGTTATGAGTTTAGCTAGGTATAGGCCTAAATTTAGGCTTTAGATTTCAGAGTAGGCCTGAGACTATCAGCGACTTCAACTGGGCTGGGCTAGCTGACAGCTGACTATTACTGGCCAATGGTATTCCATACTATATTCCAACTTCATCTCGAAATATAAAAGCCAGTGTAGGAGTGGCTTAGTTCAGTTCCTTAATGGCTTCTCATCTGGGAAGGATGCACTGTGCTGTACCCAGGAGGACCAGGCCCAGCACTGGCTTACCACCATGTTATCCTAGGGAAGTAAAACATTTGTTCTTAGTCTTTCTCTCTGCTTGAGTCTGTCCCTCTGGGGCTTGAGTTCTCTGGAGTGATTTGTAGCTAAAATAGCGGGATTTCTGTTCACTGGGGAGTGGGTAGTTATTTTTTGTTGTGTCTAACTTGTGTACGTGTGTGTTATATAGTAGTTTTCTTTCAATTTTCTCCTTTCTGTATAAATATATATAATTAGTTTAAGTATAAACTTGTTTTGAGTTTCCAGGTTTTTTTCTTCCCTTTTTGTGGCAGGGGGAAGGAGGCTTTGACTCTGTATTGGGCAGTTGGCATTTTGCCAGCTCAACCCAAGACATGCTGCTAGCATATAAGTTACCTTGTTGATTCTTTATGGTTTCTTGCACTCTGAATTGAGTTATAGCTTTTACAAGCATGGGATCTGGCTCTAAGAAAAGCCTCCGACAACATGCCGTTCCTGGAACACATGACTGTCTTGTCTTATATTAATTGGTCTTAAAACACTTGCTATTTAAGTGTTCAGCAAGAGTATGACCTACTAGATTAACATCTTGTACTGGTACTTCTTCATTACATCTGTCAATATTTTGCCTAAGAGACTTGGTCTTAGATACTCCCTCTTCCTACACAATTTTTTTCATTTCTGTTTTTTCCTATTTCACTGTCATTGCTGTGGGAACTGCCTATTTACATTTTAATGTGTTGGGCAAGTTGTTATGTTTGTATGAAAATATAGCTGATATAAAAATTTCCATTTTCAAAAGAGAATTTTATACCCAGTATATTTATACGTTTTTACATATGCTGTATACTTATAACAAAGCCTGGATTTACATATGTAACTTGTATTAAGCTTCCTAAGCCTCCTGGAGTCTTTCCCAATGCTTTCTTAAAATAATACTTTAATTTTTCATAATTAGAAACATATTTGAAATTTATTAAAATTGTGTTAAGATAGTATATGCTTTATTTCATGGCCTCATTCTAGCTAGTCTCATTTTTCTTTATCCATATTTTTGAAGGATTAGTCATTCTTATCCACTGGGGTGAGTTTCTTTTCTAACATTTCATATGAAAACTTATACAGTTAGATGCTATTTTTTTGCCTAAAAAACTACATAAAGAAGGTCCCATTTTAAAGACTTTCAGGCTTCTGACATGTTAGAAGAAACAGAATTTTAAAAAGGTACAACATCTAAAGGCTAATTTTTGTACATCTGAATTTTAAAGCAAAATACAATCTTAAGAATCTTAGATAAACAGTGCACCTTAAATTGCAAACTGAGAACTCATGTTATAAAGCTCTTTCATTTTCAGAACTATATGCCAAAATAACTGTGAACTTTTATGCAGGTTTCCCATTTTGAGGGCTTTTTGGAGGTTCCCCTTTACGTGGCTGCTCTACATCCTGTTTGAAGTTCAGCACATTTATATCCAAAAGAAATCACATCACAACTAAAAGTAAATGGCATTGCTTCAGAAGACTACTGCTTCTTACAGAAATAATTTTTTCAATCTCCTTTTGCTCTTCCAAAAAAAAAAATTAAAGCAGAAAAACTTTTAAGTTTTCAACCATTACTAAACCCTATAAAATTAGCCCTTTGTAATAAATGAATTACCTTTCAGTTCATGTATTCATTCAGAACTTTATATGCAGAATCATGGTGTCACCTGTAAGAATAATATCAAGTTCTACATTTAAATGGTAGCTTGAACAAGGATAGGTTAGTTTTTGTCTCTGAACATTTTAAACCAAATTACTGTTTTCAAGTGTACCCAGAGTGGAGAGGTATGAATTACTCAACCCAGCTATCAAGAGCAATGATTTATAACTTTGTTCTGAATCTTCCTGAAAAGCCAGGGATTCAGTTCTTTCACAAATTAATTTACTGTCAAGCTACAGTTAATCATGGGTAAAGAGGGATTTCGGTAGGATAATTTCTATTGTTTTGTCATTTTTTCTTCTGGTTCCCCCCCCACCCCACCCCCACCCCCAAGAAAGTGTCAGGCTGATTTTTGTGGCAAAATGGAGTTCTGGCCTGTGAAGAAGGATATGCAGTGGAGGTCATGTTTTGTTTTTTTGTTTTATTTTTTCTCTTGACCTATTTGGCACAATCTATCACACAGTAATCCTCAAAGGGTACCATTTTCATTTCTAAAATGTTCAGAATGGTTATTGACTACTGTGAATTGAATTAAGGGCCAGTTGCTGGAAACTTTATTGTGTCCATAGTATTCTCACCAAAGCAAGTCAATATGAGATGACTTTTGGATTTTTTATTTCTAAGAAAATGCAAAATCCATCTTGGAGCCCAAGCTTACCCACAAATGCTTTGAAACAGTAAACTCATCAGCCTTTAAATAAAATGAGACAATCTATGAAACCTTCTGCTTGTCAGACAACAAAAAAGAAGAGAAATATATTTCTCTTTGAAGAAAGCAGTTAGATTCTTTGATGGTGAGTATCCATCTGAACATAAAGACCAATCTTTAAAATCAGATGAAGTTGACAGAAGTTATTTTAGGCTAGTGTTTCATTTGAGAAGCTATATTTCAGTTGAGTGGTCTGATCCAGTTGAATGGGACAGGCAAAAAAACCAAAGAAAACATTTTCTTTTAATTATAGGCCCCTCTGTTCATCTGCCTTTGTCAGACAGTGCCCCATGTTCATTTTTTACCTTCAGTACTTGCCTTTGAAAAGGGTCTTTTATACAGAGATGCAGGTATTTGCCCTGAGATTAGTACCTCTCATTTGTACAGTGGGGAAGTTTGGTTTCACTAAAATCAGTTATCTTTTGTGAACAGAAATCTGTCTGTTCTTTATTAAATGCTGTATCTTTCATGGATAGGAAATGTCTCAATTTTTAAAGGAACATTTAAAGACTTTTTTTTCTGATAGTTGTTTTCTTTTTCTTTCCAGTGCAAAAATTTTATAGCAGCAGGCTTTACATGGTCTTTGGTGAATGTTTTTTGTCAACAATCCTAGTTACCATAATGCATCAGATCTTCTTGATACCATCTTTCCTGTTTTTCTGTAAATTAAAATACAAAAATAAAGTTTATTTTTTAACTTGAGACTTATCTTTGAAAGTCAGTAGCATAGTCTTTCTCCTGGTATCTCCCAACTGAATTTTTTTCTGATTTGACATATATAGCAAAATTTTTCGCAGCTAAATTCCACACAATTCATCACCTCTTTATTAGATTCATTTCTCTGGTCCTTTTTGAGTGTTTAGTGTATACATTGGTTAAAAAATATTTACTGCAATATTTTATATGTTGCCTTAAAAGTCTGTAAAAAAGACTCCGAGCCATCTTTTAGTAGGAGATAAGATAAGGGGTAGTTACTTTTAATGAGCACTCTGGCTCATCCAGGAATACATAGACACATGTGTGTGCAAGCTGTGATTTCCATAGCTTTTATAATATAATCTATCCAATCACTACTTTACACATGTCCAGTTCCACCTTTATCCCCTCCCAGTCCTCACCCCCTGTGGAATTGGGGCTGGGGGTGATGAGACTCCCTGCTTCATCCACCTCCTCTTCTTCAGTGTTCAAAGGTCTCCTGGATGCTTTCCAGTGTTCTGGGTCACTCTGCTTCATGCTTATGTTTCCTTCTGATATTCTCCAATCTTGTACCTTGAGAAAGAGACTAAACAGCTAGGAGATCTTAGCTGCCTGTTCTGGAGCAGGGATAGAGATAGAAAGACCTTATACTTAAGTTGCTAAATATTAACCCACTAAAAATCTACTGTGTTCCTAAAATCTACAAAATATGAAAATAGAAAAATAAAAAACCCCTTTGGCATCAATATGTTCTGTAAAATTTTATTTTAAATGAAAGGATGGACAAAAAAAGGGTATTTTCCTTGTCATTTTACCTGCAGTCTCATCCTTGCTAGTAGCCATAGAATGTCTATATTAGATAGAAGCCATGTCATGAATTATCTTAGATAGAAGCCATGACATGAATGATCATATTTATAAATATGTTCTTCAGATTTATTGATCATTGAGAATTTCCTCAATCTTTATATTTCCTTATTTTTGTTGTGCTTTCTGGGAAACAGTAAGTTTGGGAGAACAGTTGTGTATTTAAAAATAATAATAAAAAATAATAATAAACCATTAATAATGCACAGGAGAACCATAAATGAGAATACCATTAAATGCACTGTAGACTGGAACATCAGTAACATTGCACTAGAAAAGAGAACTTCCTGTGATGCCTTCCTATAAAACCACCATCACATTTGCTCAGTGCTATTAATATTGAGGGAATCTGCAAAATGTCTCATTAGCTACAGCCAGATGTTTTGCACTCCAGACCACTGCTGTTAAGTGGCAGGATCAGATATAAAGAGCTGTGAACTTCAAAATTTATGTACTTATCATATTCTATCCAATGCTCCTCTCCCTGAAAGAATTTTTTGTTCTTCCCTCCATAGAATGATGGGATATTGGGCTGCTAGCTGGGGTTTATTTCCTTTTCAAATGGCAGTTAATTAAAAACTTTTTTAACATGCCTATATAGAGGCAGTTTAACACCTCCCTGACACCCAATCCCATCAGATCTCAGAAGCTAAGCAGGGTCAGCCTTGGTCAGTACTTGAATGGGAGACCTCTTGGGAATAGCTGGGGCTGTAGGTTCTAGTCCTGAGGACTTCACTATCACCATCTGTCCAAGTTTGAGGGGAAAACCCAAAATGTTTACCCACAAGTGGAGGAGGGAGTTTCCTCCACAATAATCACGCCACTCTTCATCAAATTTAAGAAAAGGAACTTTAATCAGAAAATGGATACATGAAGGATAACTGTTCTTAACTGATATATATATATATATGTAGGTATAGATATAACTGTAAACAGACAAGAGCAAACTGCTTCCCCAACACCACAAGAAAAAAAACAACAACCAAAACCAGTAGGTTTCCTCCTGGAGAAAAGTTATACCTATGAACAGTGTCTGTGTCACAGCCCGACTGGCTGCAGGGTGAGCTTCCAGTCCCTCTTCAGCGAGACAGACGAACAGCAAGCACCCAGATGAATTCTGTCTCTCCCTCTGTGTCTCTTGTCCCAAACAAAGAAGGAAAAATGGAAGCGGAGAACCGCCGCGTGTCTGTGGCGGTGAGACTGGAGCAGAGACCGGTACCTCAAATGCAGAAAGCAGGAGAACAGCCGTGGCAAGGAGAAAAGAACTGGCTCACCAAGAAGCAGCAGTCAGGGGCAGCAGAAAACAGCTTCTCCCCTAGTGCTGTGCACACATACCCCCCACTCCTGCATTCAGCCAAGCTAAAAATGGAAATGTCCCCCAAAACCAAAAGAGACAGCCTGCCCCCCCCCAACCGATCAAGAAGAAGACGGTAGCAGTTAACTACTTCTTTTTATTAACTAATGGCATGGGCAGTTAGTGGCAGGGGAGAGAACTTACATAATAATTCCAAACTACAACACCCTCCAAGCTCGCTTGGCTGTGGCAGGTGAACCTTAGGACTTTTAGGGTGGGGACAGTTTCAACTACCAATACTACCTTACTGGAGTTAAATGCTTGATTTGAAACACCAGCATAGGTAAAATTAGGGTGAAATTAGATCTGAAATTTGGGTTTCCCCTGCTGTGATCTAAATTTTACTTGTAAGAGGCCAGATCTTTAGAATTTGGTTTTGAATCTGTTCTTTAGCACTTACTCTTTTGGATTTTTAGATGGACATTTCTACATATGTCTCCCCTTGAAAAGGAAAAATAAATAACTTTCATATAGAAAATAATCACATATTCAATATAGATTCCAGCAGCAAGAACATTAATGACTTAGGCAATAAACCTTAGTCAACAAAGCTAAAAGAAAATTCCATCACCAAAGACAGAAGTCTGTGTTTGCTCTGCTTGTGTATATAAGCTGTCTCCTGCCTTGAGATAAGATAGAACTCAGTTATCAGACATGTTGTAATCCCTTGTTATCTTCCCTCCATAAATTCCTGAAATTACAATCAGTGACTGTTTCTGTAACTTAGCAAGAATTGTGTAACTCCCAAATTAAAATAAGCTCTCTCTGGATTATCATAACCCTTCCTCCCTATAAGCATATGTCTCCCTGAAACCTTAAATTGTGATCAAGTGTTCAATAAACTATTCCAGTTTCGTCCCCATAGCTGGGATTGTTGTAGCTTTTATTTCACCTTCACAAAGCATGTTTACTATTTAATGGTTAGTTCATTGAAATTTAAAAACTTAATCTTTTACAGAGAATTGCAGTTTGAGTCAGTGTCTATATTTATATGCTAATGACTCTAAGGAAAGAAAGCAGAATTAACATATAATACATAGCTAAGAGAAAAAATGTAATAATCCTATAACTTGGAAGTAAAGTACAAACCATTTGTGGTGCATAATAGAGGTGTTAATTATGTATTTTCAATGTAACAATTCTTAAGTGACAGTTCTGGCACTGCCTATAGAAGAGAAGAAAAAAGTCCCAGTGAAAACTACTGAAATAAATGAATCCTGTTATAATACATACCCAGTTATAATTTTTAAACAGCTTATTCCTTATGGTCTGTTTTGTGCACTTATATAATTGAGTAGAATTGTTTATCATTAAGTATTTCACATGATAGTATTGAAGTCTACAATATGCCTACTGTTGTGCAAGGTGTCTGCCATCCCACTGTCTTTAAAAAATAATCAACAAGATTTGGATACTGGGTTCTAGGGAGGAAGGGTTATATCTATTGTCTTTTCCTAGATTCTTATATACATCACTGTTCCTTTTTACACTATTGTAGTGGTCCTGAACAGCACTGGTGCTTCAAGCTGCTACTGTGGTTTCTCTGCAGGGTCATGGTCTTTGCCGGACATTAATCATGGAACTGTACTCTGAGATGAAAAAACCAAGTCACTTCCATCCTACATTTACTGGTTTTTAACTGTGGTCTGTGTGTCTTGACCAAAATAGAATGATGTCTCTTCCAATTCAGATGGAAATTAATCTCAGAAAAACTGAAGAAGTCCCCTCTCCTTTGCAGAAATTTTAAGTAAGTCATTCCTGTCTTGGGTTGAGCTGGCAAAATGCCAACTGCCCAAGAACAGAGAAAAATGGTTCTTCCCCTCCACACACACACACCAGCCAAGAGAAAAAAGAAGAGGGAGAGGACAAAAACTTCCAAACCAGGTTTCTTCTGAAACTAACTACATGTATTTATACAGAAAAGAGAAAATTAAAAGAAAACTACAATATAACACACACTTACACAAGTTATATATAACTTCCCACTCCCCAATAAGCACAGATTTTACCATTCTGACTACAAATCATTCTAAAAAAAAAGTCAATTCCCCAAAGACAAACTTAAGCAAAGACAAGAACTAAGAACAAACATTTTACTTCCCTAAGATAACATGATGGTGAGCCGGTGCTGTGGGCTTGGGCCTCTCCATCCCTCCTGGGACAGCACGGTGTCTTCTCTGTACCTCGGCCAAAGTGAAACTGAACTAAGCCACTCTCACAGACTGGATTTTACCCCTTTTGAGATGATGTAAGATGGTGTGGAATACAATATTATTGGCTAGAATAGGTCAGCTGTTAGCTAGCTCGGCCCAGCTCAAGGCAGCTGACAATTTCAGGCCCAAATCTGAGTTTTAAAGCCTAAATTTAGGCCTACCTGGCTAAACCCATAGCAATTCCTCAGGCTCTTACTTTCAGATTTAAAAGACCTCATAACAACAAACTTGATCTTCTGAAGTAACAAATATTCTTCATGGTGGTTTTCTGGTGGTTGTTGTTGTTGTTTGCTATTTTTTTCTTTTGTCAAAGAAACTCCAGGGCCTCATCTGAGGACTTTTTCAATAAATTTATTTTACGAGAGTGTTTTCCCACCTCTGGAGCAAAAATCAATATATGATATAAAGAAATAAGGAAATGCCAAATGATCTCCAAACGTCTGTCTCTTTCAGTTTTTGAAATATGGTATTCATAAAAAAGCCTGACTACTGAGTTTTTCTGAGGAACACTCTAAATATTGCACACATGGATGTCAGTATTAAATAAGAAAAACTTAAAAAAATAATAAACTGCTGGACTCTGCAGATTCAGGACTGAAATATGATACTAGAAAACAATTCAAAAGGAAAAAAACCCCACCAGCTGACTCAGTATGCGTGTGTGTGTGTCCAACTTTTGCTTCATAAATTGTATAATTGGGATTGGAGGTAATTTTACATGTAGAGGTATGTTCTTATGAACTGTAGTTTTCTGCCGGTTGGCAGCAGCTAGTGCTGTAAAATAATATTTTTTCATGTTTCTCTACATCTGGTCCACTACTATAATGTTTGCATCCAGGTGTTAGAATGCTCCTCAGTATGCAACAGTAATGCAGCAGTAATCCTCCTCATAGCAGCTGACAATCTAAATCACTGCTTTTATCAGAAGCTGTGCATAAATTTGTTGTACTTGCTGTGAGTAAAATTTACCCTCAAAGGATACCACCTTCTAAACCATATTTTGAAAATGCAAGTGGGATGACAACTGAAGGATATGAAACATACTACTCATATGCCCTATCTGAAGGTACAAAGTTAAAGCCACTTAGCCTGTAAAGTGTCCAATAAAATAGCAGGAGAACCCAGCTTTGGGTATTTGATGAATGGTGGGGGGTTTGGTACAAAAAAGAATGTCATTAGTAGTAGGGCAGTTAGAACACGAAAAATACTGGTTTTGTCACTGCTTTCCTCAGATTGCCCTCCCTTTCTTCAATTGCAGTAGCTTCCCACTCACTGTGCTGGTGAAATATTATTTTCTACGGGTACCTACCCCTGTGCTCCTGATTTTTTGGCTGTGTTCACTTCGTCCCCCTATTCATCTTATGCACTAATGTCAATTGCACCTTTTATGTCAGGTGGCCTTTCAGCTACATAAACCTTTAATGGAAGAATTACATAAATAATTTCAGTGTTTGTTGTATTCATTTTAATATTTCACAGTGCTTTGTTTTTTCTTGATTCTTTTGCAGGGTAAAATTTGTAGAGCTTTTGAATGCTTTCACTTGCCAATAGGTCAAATTATGTACCTAAATATTGTCTGAACTGTATAATGATTATGTGGTGCATTTAAAAATTGGTCCACAATTTTTTTCAATATAACATTGAAAGAAAGCATTGCCAAGAAAACCCTTGCCTACACTTCACTATTTTGGTAAATGTACATTAAAAAAGCATAGGATTAAATGCTTGAGTAAATATACAGGTTTTGTAAGAAGCAGATGATTAGAGAGATTGAAAACAAAACTTAAAAAATAACCAAAAGCGAACATTCTTAGTCCCTTGATTCATATGTGGGATATACCAAAAGTGAAATATGGGAAATGTTTAAAGTAACCAATATTTGAATATAAATGACAATTAACATTTTCTTTTCGTAGACGTCTCATGCAGCTACATTCCATTCAGATTACTCACACAGATAAGAAGTTTCCTGCCATTCAGAGTAGTAATAGCAGCTTTGCAGTGAAGTGCTGATTAAACTTCAAAACAGTTATGACCCTTTAAAGGCTGATTTTTTTTATATAGCCTGTGGGGATGACAGTGTGTGTGTGGATCTTTTAAGGTCTGAGGTGATTGATGAATGCATCCTTAAGGACCAGAGAGGCACCTGTAGAATGTGAGATGCCTTGTAACCAGTAGAATCTTTCCATGTATGTTAGGTGAACTACTGACCAATAGTGTACTGGCATGTTATATGTAGGAGTAGATAAAAGTGCAGGTGTTACTAAAAAGATAGTCTTTTCTCTTCGGTGAGCCTTCTGATCACACTGCGGCCTGAGTGTCTCTGCCTCCTCGACTGCCCCTAAGATAATCTACATTACCCCAGTAAAGGGTGACCCCAATAAAAGCCTTTACTGTTATACCAACTGTGATGAATATTATGAAGCTAATGAATCCTTGGGGTTCAGGACACATGGTGAGTACTGACTGGGATCAAGAATAAGTTTCATCACAAGCTATAACACTGAGAAGTGAGCAACTTTCTGGATAAGGGGTTTATGCCTTTTATTCTAGGAAACAACAGTAGCTATTATTGGAGATTACGTGATTGCTTGCTTAGATGGTATGTTTCCCTTAAAAATACATAGAGAAGATATTTCTGTATTAAACTGAACAACCAAGACCTTTAAGAAGGTTAAACAAGAGAAACTACCATTTTTCTTCTTTTTATCTAGTAATTCAGAACTAGTAAAACAAATCTAATTAACTGTGCAACTTTCATTTTGTTTTCATTATTGCAAAGTAAGATAGCATTGTGGTTAATTCTTTTTTCAAATAAAATACAATGGAATCCCAATTATCTAAGCATCTGCACTCAAAGTCACTCTTTCTGATGAATTTTCAGTATCTTTACTCCCTGAGTATTGCCTTGCTATTACTTATACTTCCATTAGTTATGTTATTCCAAAATATTCACGTGAGACCAACAGTTCACATAGTGAGTATTGTAAGAGTAAAAGGATGCTCAGTAAGAATAGTTATGCTTTGGAGCTGATGTTGAGCTAATGTCTGTTCCTTTGATCTGCAGATCTTCCAGAACTTGAATTTGGTAGGATTCTTCATCTCAGGGGTAAGACTTCACCTGATGCTGTTTCTAGCAGAAGTGCCTGCATCTAATTTCTGATTCTCACGTACCATATCTCTCTAATAATTATTTTCCTTCAGAGAAGGAAGTAACATATCTATGTGTCTAGAGATACTGGTACATATCTGACCTTTATGTCTTCTGATAAACAGAATCTAAATTGCTTGACTGGGGGAATGCTTCAGCCTTTCCTCATGAGAGCTAATCTTCTGTGTTTGTGAAGCCCATTAAAAGTAAGACATGGTCACATCCTAGAAGAAGAGCTAATCTCTTTTTTTATTTGAACTGTCACTTAAACCATCATGTCCAGTGGAGTTTCTGAGGTTCTGTTCATTACATAACAATGTTAAAGAGCATCCTGCTCCATATAATATAGAATAAACCTATCTAAACAATATATAACTCCCTTTTGTGGTGTATTCTAGGGGAAAAAATCAAACTACTTTATTCTAAGTTCACGGGACAACTGTGGGAGCTAAGTGTATGTCAGGTACAGCTTAGAACACAAATTCAGTTCCTTAACAGTAAGGTTCTTGTAATCTCTATTAAAAGGGTGTCCTCATTTTCCTCTCTATCCTGATGTCTTTCTTTCCCATAAGGGACTTAATTAACTGCTGGTCTTTTTCATTATATTTTGAGGTAAATCCTGCCAAATCGCTTTCTTTTTGTGGTATTACTGCTAGGATGTGTTTTTCTGCGGCCCTTTTTGCTGCCTGGTTGGCAAAATGATTTCCTAATTCTGGGGTTGTTTTCTCCTTTTGATGAGCTCTGCAATGAATGATAGACACTTCCTCTGGTTTCCAAGTACTCTGCAGAAGTGCATGAATTTGGTCTGCATGTTTAATCCCACTGCCTTGAGATCTCTCTTTTCAGGTGGCTCAATGTACATGGACCACACTGAATGCATATTTAGAATCAGTCCAGATATTTACCTTCTTTCCTTCACTTACTTCCAGGGCTCTTGTTTATGCAATTAGTTCTGCTTTCTGGGATGATATGTCTGCTGGCGAGGCTTTTGCTTCAATCACCTCATCCTTGGTCATGACTGCATAATCTGTCAAACGCTTACCATTTTACATAACTCTACTCCCATCCATATACAGCTCCCAGTCTGGATTTTCAAGAGGCACATCATTCAAGTCTGGCCTGCTGGCATAGATTTCCTCTACTGCCTGTAAGCAATCACGCTCAGGCACACTGTCAGTTAATGCTGAGGATAGAAACATAGCAGGATTTACAATGGATATTGTTTTCAGTGTAATATCATCCCACTCTAGCAACACAGCTTGGTACTTAAGTCTCAGTGGATTAATAATTCCACTAATATAGTGGAGGGGTTTTTCACGCTCCCAGGAGCAAGGCTAGGAAAACGGCGAGCCGCAAGCGGCGGCGCTCCCTAGGATCATGCCCCTTAGAAGCTAGGGTCGGCTCCTCCTGCTCCCGGCGCGGCGACCCCTCCGGACAGAATAGATCCACACCAGGCAAGAGTCCATGAGGAAAAGCCAAGTTTAATGGAGCGTGCTCGCTTATAAGTAGCGCACACAAATACCCTGGATGTAGGCGGGGAAGAGGGGCAGAAATGGGGAGGAGACGGGGAGGAGTAACGCACTCCATTGGGTACATGCAAACGAAGGGGAGGAGGGAAGGGAGGAGCGGCAAAAGGACCAATAGGGAGAACGAGGTGTGTGGGAAAATTCCAGGGGTATGTGGGAGAATTCCAAGGGATTGTGGGAAGAAGAAACTTGGATCGTAGCCATCTTTTAAGGGTACAGTGTCCATGTGGAAGCCTTCATGGTCCTGATCCTGTTGCTGCATGTGCTGCCCGGGGTCCCGGGCCTCCATGTCCTCATCTGCCCGGCGCCTGTTAATTCTTTCTCGGTCTGGTCTCCTCTGACACTTAAGCATGCTGCTAGGGGATAGCCAATGGCTCCCCCTTTTGCTCAAGCACAGTTTCAACTGCATGGGGTACATACACAACAATGCATTGCCCCAGAGTGAGTTTTCAAGCTTCTTGGATGAGTATAACAGTTGCTGCCACAGCTCTCAAACACCCTGGCCAACCTTGGCTAACATTGTCTAGATGTTTGGAGAAGTAGGCCACAGACCTGTGCAGGTTTCCTAGGGTCTGTGACCATACCCCTAGAGCAACATTCTGTTGCTCATATGACAACAGTTCAAAAGATTTAGTTAGGTCTGGAAGTCACAGTGCTGGAGCTGACATTAAAGATTGTTTCAGCTGTTTAAACATGGCTCTGGTCTCATCTGCCTGTTGGGGAAAGGAGCTGTGCGAGAGGCTTGTATCATGCCCTTGCTAGCCACCCCGACGATACCCCGGGTTCGGCGCTGGATTGCAAGGTGTGTTCTCATAGAGATAGAGGCTTGCATCCAAGAATAACAACAGGAACGTTCAACTTTATCAGGGGATAAACAGGTTATTACAACTTTCTGGGGTGGACATGCGAACAATAATAACTTATGATAGGACAGAAGGCTCTGTCCACAAGGTAGCAGGCTGTGCTGATTGGAGGAGAGGAGGTGTCCACAAGGCTGGCAACATGGTGCTGGCACTGTGGGGGCACTGTCTTTCCCCAGCTCCGAGATTGTTTACCTGCCTCTTGGCTGCCTCAAGGTTGCAGTGACCTTGGCCAGCCTGTCAGCTCCTGGACAATGGGTTGTGCATAGAGACTCAAGCCAAGCCTCTCCCTACATCTGTCCATGTCATGACTCCTCCCTTCGCCATTTTCAGTGCTGCGTATAGGGGTTTGACTAATAATCCATAATTAGCCACCCATAAAAGGCACCATCCTGCCATGCCTAGGAAAGCCTGCGTTTCTTGTACTGTGTGGGGCTCTGGGAGATGACAGATAGCTTCTTTCCGGTCTGTGCTGAGCTGTTGATGTCCATGATAGATCTCAAGCCCCAAATAGATGACTATTTCTTTTGCAATCTGTACCTTCTCTTTCGACACCTTATATCCACTTAGACCCAGAAAGTTTAAAAGACCTACAGTGAGCCTGATGCACTGGTCCTGACTTTTAGCAGCAATCAGTATAGCATCCACATACTGCAGGATAACTCCTCTTGGCTGCTGTCTTCTCCAGTCCTCTAGTTCCTTTGCCAGTTGATTTCCAAATATCATTGGGCTACCATTAGCCCTGGGGTAGAACTGCCCAGGTTAGTGGAGTTCTTCCTGTTTCAAAATTTTGCCATTCAAAAGCAAAGAGCTCTTGGCTATCTTTATGTACAGAAATGCAGAAGAAGGCATCCTTGCGACCAAGCACAGTAAACCACCCTAAATCATCAGTTAATGAGGTCAGTAGGGTATAGGGATTAGCCACTGCAAGGTGTATATCTTGTGATATTTTGTTAATTGCCCTCAGATCTTGGACCAATTGATAGCTTTTGCCATCACCCTTTTTTACTGGTAGGATGGGGGTATTGTATTTGGATTCACATTCCACCAAAAATCTAAATTTGAGAAACTTTTCAATTAGGGGTGCTACTCCTTTCCAGCTTTCTACGTTCAAAAGGTATTGTTTTTGTCTTACTGGTGTTGCTCCTGGTTTGATGCTTACAGGTTCTGCTTGCTTGGACCTCCCAGGGTAGTCACTGGCCCACATTAAGGGGATGATAGCATTCTCAGCCTCTGCTGGAATCTCTCTGTGGTTCTCCTGTATGAAAAAGGCAGCTCCCTCAATATATTTAGTGTCAGGAATTATGACTTTTATTTCCCCCCCTCTGCAAAATTTAATTTCAGCTTCCAGTTTCTCCAACAAATCTGTAGCCAAATCTCTAGTAAAGGCTTAGGAGAGTTTGGCATATAGAGGAACTGATGAGTTACCCAGTGTTTACCTAATTTAAACTTCAAAGGTTTAAAGAAAGGCCTGGTTTCACTCACCTCTGTAGCACCAACCAGAGTTATAGTATCATAACGCAGTTTCCCTTCCAAGGTGTTTAACACCTAATAAGCTGCACCTAAATCAACCAAAAATTCAACTACTTCTCCTCCCAGCCTAGCTATAACCAGAGGTTCTTCTGGGGATGAAAC
This sequence comes from Sakesphorus luctuosus, assembly GCA_013396695.1. Lineage (NCBI taxonomy): Eukaryota > Metazoa > Chordata > Aves > Passeriformes > Thamnophilidae > Sakesphorus > Sakesphorus luctuosus. Next base: position 19,780 of record VWZD01013578.1, read on the forward strand.
CTCTGGTTGACTTCATGCATCTTGGCTCACAGTCAGCTGGGGGACTGTGTGGGGGAGAGAGGGGTTTTCAGTACTCTTCAGGTCTGGGCAATCCTTTCTCCAGTGCCCCTTCTTTTAACAGAAAGAACATCGATCATGTTGGCAATGACATTTACAATCCTTGTGATGGACATTGTGTTTACTATGTTCCTGGCAGTTACAGTGTTTGTGGCTGTCATCTTCCTCCTCCAACTCCAGTACATNAATCCTTGTGATGGACATTGTGTTTACTATGTTCCTGGCAGTTACAGTGTTTGTGGCTGTCATCTTCCTCCTCCAACTCCAGTACATTTGTCCTGCCTCTTTGATCCCTATTCTGATACACTACTCAAGCTATATCCAGTAATTCACCAATATCCTGATGTCATCTGCAGACTGGCCTATGAACAAATGAACCCAGTTCTTTTTCCCCATGTCTAACTCTGAGTCTATCTCTATATTTTCTTACGACATCTTTCAGTCTATTCAAGAAGTCAGCTGGAGTCTCATTCTTGTCTTGTTTTACCTCATACATCTTAGACCAGTTCAGTGCTTTCGGAATAGCACGTCTGAAACCATAAACTACCCACTCTTGGTAATGTTTCAATGCTTCCCTTTGTGCTGACATATTGGGATCCCACTTTGGATTCTCTGGGCAGAATATATCCTTATGTTCCCCTGTAAGTTGCCCCGCTGCTCTCAGCAGCTGAATTCTAGACCAGGCAGCACTCTTAACCATTTCCTTCTCCATGGTATCCAACATCATGACTTCTAGGTCGTACCAATCAGATTCTTGTGTTTTTATTGCTCTTCCTATATAGTTAGCAACCTTATCTGGGTTATCCTTATATGACCGCACTGAGGTTTTCCACTGCTGTAACTCCAACAGAGAGAAAGGGACTTTTATGAGCATGGGACCCTGGTTTCCTATAGTCTGCCTCAAAGGAGCTTCCACCACAGGTTTCTCCTTCCCCATTCTTTTGCTTCTGGCTACAGGGTCTGGGTCTGACAAAGCTTCAAGCACTCTCTTCCCTTTCTCGTAGTGGTTGCCATGGAAGCCTTTGCTTTTACTTTCAGTTTCACCACAGCAGCTTTCTCCTCCCTTTTCTCTGAGCTATCTGACTCATCACCAGAAGGCTCCGTGCCTGTGTCACTGTCTCTGGCTTTGAGCTCTTTGCCTGAGGAGTCAAAAAGAGGAAGACTCCCCTTTCTCGGTCTGTCTGTTCCCTGTTGATATGGGCCTGAAGCAGGGAATACTCCCACTGCCCGCCCCGTCCCCAGTTGGAAACCCGGTGTACCAAGGCGGGGTGGTTGGGACGACCACACCCCCAATGTACCCAGTAGGGTAGAGGTATGGGCCATAAGGGATGAGAAGTGTCAGGGGGAACTGGGTGGGTCTGGCTCTGCCTCCAAAAGGCAGAGCTCGAGGTTCCTCCATTAAAGGGGGCCGTGTGCTCAGCTGTAGGCATGGCCCTGGCCCCTCCTATGGCTCCTCCCATCACCCCATTGTCTGCAACTAGGTCTATGAGGTCCACAGTTCCAGTGTCTCCGCCTGCCGACACCCCAAAAGGGACAGGCCAACTCCCGGCTGCATCAACATCTCCCATGTGGTCTCTGATTCCCAAAGGCAGGGCTCTGCTAGCTGTTGCATCGGCTACAGCCGTCTGAGCCATCTTAGTTCTGCCTAGTCTAGAAGCCAAAGAAGTCCCACCTAGCTGCCCCGCTCCGGCAGCACCCATAGATCCTGTTGCCATAAAAACTGTGCCTGTCTTCCCGGGAGCCCTGGCTCCCCCTGCTGCGGCAGCAGCCTACACTCCAGCTCCGCCTGCCTGCCAGGCTCCTGCTCCTTCCCAAACACTGGCACCAGCAACCCATAGCACTGCTCCCCCTCTTAAACCAGGGACCATTAGAAGATCCAAATCTTCATCCCCTGGACTCTTAATATAGATTTGACTTAGAGGATCTTGTTGATCAATTCTACCACACCATTTTTTCTTCCCTTTCTCTAAAGCCAGTATAGAATGCTCTGCCTTCCCGGCCGGGGTCTTATCCTTCCCATACTCCACCATCCATTCTGGGCAGGATAAAAAAGCCAAAACCATCTTGGCATACACCACTTCATTCCATCTTTTCTCTCTATGCAGAATCGAAATAAGTTGCAACACACTNCAATCCTTGTGATGGACATTGTGTTTACTATGTTCCTGGCAGTTACAGTGTTTGTGGCTGTCATCTTCCTCCTCCAACTCCAGTACATTTGTCCTGCCTCTTTGATCCCTATTCTGATACACTACTCAAGCTATATCCAGTAATTCACCAATATCCTGATGTCATCTGCAGACTGGCCTATGAACAAATGAACCCAGTTCTTTTTCCCCATGTCTAACTCTGAGTCTATCTCTATATTTTCTTACGACATCTTTCAGTCTATTCAAGAAGTCAGCTGGAGTCTCATTCTTGTCTTGTTTTACCTCATACATCTTAGACCAGTTCAGTGCTTTCGGAATAGCACGTCTGAAACCATAAACTACCCACTCTTGGTAATGTTTCAATGCTTCCCTTTGTGCTGACATATTGGGATCCCACTTTGGATTCTCTGGGCAGAATATATCCTTATGTTCCCCTGTAAGTTGCCCCGCTGCTCTCAGCAGCTGAATTCTAGACCAGGCAGCACTCTTAACCATTTCCTTCTCCATGGTATCCAACATCATGACTTCTAGGTCGTACCAATCAGATTCTTGTGTTTTTATTGCTCTTCCTATATAGTTAGCAACCTTATCTGGGTTATCCTTATATGACCGCACTGAGGTTTTCCACTGCTGTAACTCCAACAGAGAGAAAGGGACTTTTATGAGCATGGGACCCTGGTTTCCTATAGTCTGCCTCAAAGGAGCTTCCACCACAGGTTTCTCCTTCCCCATTCTTTTGCTTCTGGCTACAGGGTCTGGGTCTGACAAAGCTTCAAGCACTCTCTTCCCTTTCTCGTAGTGGTTGCCATGGAAGCCTTTGCTTTTACTTTCAGTTTCACCACAGCAGCTTTCTCCTCCCTTTTCTCTGAGCTATCTGACTCATCACCAGAAGGCTCCGTGCCTGTGTCACTGTCTCTGGCTTTGAGCTCTTTGCCTGAGGAGTCAAAAAGAGGAAGACTCCCCTTTCTCGGTCTGTCTGTTCCCTGTTGATATGGGCCTGAAGCAGGGAATACTCCCACTGCCCGCCCCGTCCCCAGTTGGAAACCCGGTGTACCAAGGCGGGGTGGTTGGGACGACCACACCCCCAATGTACCCAGTAGGGTAGAGGTATGGGCCATAAGGGATGAGAAGTGTCAGGGGGAACTGGGTGGGTCTGGCTCTGCCTCCAAAAGGCAGAGCTCGAGGTTCCTCCATTAAAGGGGGCCGTGTGCTCAGCTGTAGGCATGGCCCTGGCCCCTCCTATGGCTCCTCCCATCACCCCATTGTCTGCAACTAGGTCTATGAGGTCCACAGTTCCAGTGTCTCCGCCTGCCGACACCCCAAAAGGGACAGGCCAACTCCCGGCTGCATCAACATCTCCCATGTGGTCTCTGATTCCCAAAGGCAGGGCTCTGCTAGCTGTTGCATCGGCTACAGCCGTCTGAGCCATCTTAGTTCTGCCTAGTCTAGAAGCCAAAGAAGTCCCACCTAGCTGCCCCGCTCCGGCAGCACCCATAGATCCTGTTGCCATAAAAACTGTGCCTGTCTTCCCGGGAGCCCTGGCTCCCCCTGCTGCGGCAGCAGCCTACACTCCAGCTCCGCCTGCCTGCCAGGCTCCTGCTCCTTCCCAAACACTGGCACCAGCAACCCATAGCACTGCTCCCCCTCTTAAACCAGGGACCATTAGAAGATCCAAATCTTCATCCCCTGGACTCTTAATATAGATTTGACTTAGAGGATCTTGTTGATCAATTCTACCACACCATTTTTTCTTCCCTTTCTCTAAAGCCAGTATAGAATGCTCTGCCTTCCCGGCCGGGGTCTTATCCTTCCCATACTCCACCATCCATTCTGGGCAGGATAAAAAAGCCAAAACCATCTTGGCATACACCACTTCATTCCATCTTTTCTCTCTATGCAGAATCGAAATAAGTTGCAACACACTACCCATTTCAAAAGAACCAAACCTTGACCATGCCCTCTCTCCCAGCAAGCCATGTAGTAGCCACATAGACACAGAGAGTCTGAAAAGTTCCGCCCTTCTTAAGGATGTTTTAGAACCCATCAGATGGGTCCAGTAATGCAAAACCAAAGCCAGAGGAGAACCTTTGGGAATTTTTTCCTCTTTACTTTGTACACAGCCCATGATGACTATAACAGGCAAAAAATTTGGGAGTGCTAGGATTGAAACTTGTGGTCCCAGGACTACCAGGCGAGCTCTTTCTACAAGCACCACCACCACTTCAGGCAAAGACAGAGCACATTAACTCTGGAGAGGTGTCCCTCCCGTGGCTTGCCTCCAGCCAGCACAAAACTCCTGAGGTGCTCCCTGCTTTGCCCTTCCCAAAGCTTCAAGGGACCAACCTGTCCCTCACAGGAGAAATACCCACAGTCTGAGAAACTGACCGGGGCCCAAAGCCAGTTTTCCTTCCTAGCCCTCCATATTCCTATTCAGGGGAAAAAACCCCTCTTTCCACAGCTGCTATGGAACCCAAAGCAGACTGCCCCTTATCTCACTTCTGTGTGGTTCAGACTGAGATGGGATGAAAATTCAGGTCCTGGTTTTCCATCTTTCGGCTCCAGCTGTTGCCTGAAAAGTCTGCTTAGAAAGAAGACTCCAAGCCAGTTTTAGTGGGAGATTAGATAAGAGAGCAGTGGCTTTAATTAAAGTCTGCATTTTCACTACAATTACAATTACTTCTAAAATCTATAAAAATTAGAAAATCAGAAAAAATTAAAAACCCTCTGATGACACAGCCTTGGTTGTTGGATGGGTCCGAACCGGCTGCAGGGGTCCTTGTGCCGCTCGCCGAGCTGTCGTGGGTAAGGCAGCAGCAGCCTCAAGTTGAGTTCTCCCAACCCCACAACCCGTAAAAGAGATACGGAAAGAGCATGAACACTTGGGATGCCAGGAACCTATTCAGTTTATTAACAAAATGGAGGGCTTTTTATGCCCTCAGGGAAGGAAGGTACTGGAAAAGGGGAGGAGATAAGGCAGAGCATGCAAATCCGCTTACAGGCATAGGGTAATAACTCTGGTGGGTGGCAACAAGGGGAGGAGAGAACTGAGGTTGAACGGGATTGGCTGGTGCCTCAGGGGAGAGCCGACCAATGGTAGCTCTCCCTTAGCTGACAGTCTGTGTCTGCCAGGGCCAGCCTAAAGAGCAGAGAGAACCTTTATTCTTAACTTTAAAAAGAAACAGGGGAAACAACAGTCATAATAGGTAGGCGTCAGGTCACAGTCCGGTTCTAAGGGTTTTCACACTGCGCTTTCCAAACATCGAAGTTAGTATCCTTATCTCTTGTTCTTTTCCATTCGTCCATGTTGACATAGATAGCCTCATCTCCAGCACTCTGAGGCATCACTCTTATAAATAGGAGTCCCTTTCTTTGAAAGACTTAAGAGCAGATGGCCACTTTAGCAGTGCTGGCACTGAAGTTGGATAATGCTGGATTAGGCAATACTGTCACCATGCAACTATAATATACTGGCTTTGTATACAGTGGTAGAATTAGAAGGACTAGATCCTTCCTTAGGATATATACATTATGTGTTTTTTCACAGATGAAACTATATTAATTTATAATGCTTCTGACTGTGACCAGTATATTCCATTAAAGAGAACTAGTGCAAAACTGCTGTGCCAGGTTTGTCCTGATACACACACGTTTGACAACAATTTTACTTTACTTGATGAATTTGAGAAGACAAGAACTATCTGACCCTGTCCTGAGAAATAAGGTATAATATAAGGTATCATTTCAGAGAAACTAAATTGATTTTATAAGTAAGGAAGACTTCATTGTAATGTTTATTTGTTTAAGCTACAGTTCCACAAGAATTTATGTGATTGAAACACTACATTCCATCTGGAAACTGAGATCTCTAAAGCCACTATAACTAAGAGTTAACACTTATCTAACAGCCTTATGGTAGTGTCTAGGTTTGAGGGGAAAAAAACCCAAAATGTTTACCCACAAGTGGGGGAGGGGGCCTCCTCCACAATAATCACGCCACTCTTTATCCAATTTAGAAGAAGGAACTTTAATACAAGAAGGATAACTGTTCTTAACTACTATATATATATCTATGTAAACAGACCAGAGCAAACTGCTTCCCCAACAAGAGAAAGAGGGGAAAAAGAACCAAAAACCCCCCAAACCAACAAATTTCNTCGTCCCGAGAAACAAAAGAGACAACCTGCCCCCACCCAAGTGATCAACAGTTAACTACTTTTTTTGTCGACTACTGACATGAGCAGTTAATGGCAGGGGAGAGAATTTACATAATAATTCCAAACTACAACAGGTAGGTTACCCAACATAGTTATGGTGTTGGAACCATACACAGTCTTTTCACTAGTCCCACATAGCATGAAAGATAGAAGCCCTTGTGAGAGATCGGACTTGTATCTTACTGGATTGTTTAATTGAGTCAAATCAACCAACTTGTGGTGGCAGGGAGGGCATTGGCCAGGCCTCCAGTATCAAGAGTCAAATGGCCCGCAGCCTAGTGGCCACACAGAATACACATGGAGTGGAAACCACGTGGCTGGGCAGCTGTCCATCAAAAAAGGCCTGGTAGCCCACCCTCACCACACCTCTGTGAGCCTCTGATTGGCTGCACCAGCCCTCACTCTGGCCTGGAGGGCTCTGAGTGGTCAGTGAGCCAGATGTCCTATCTGGGAGGAGAGGCCACAGTGACCATGTAAATAGAGAGCATAAAGGCTGAATTTTGCCTTCTCACGTGGGAGTTGCATCATCATGTTACCCTTTGGTAGTAGCTATATACAATTTTCTTATCTTAACCTCTTTCTTTATTCCTTTCTTCTCTTTATCTCTTCCTTTCTTTCTTTACTCTTTCCATACTCTCTTGTAACTTAAAACTGATGGGTTACTCCTTTGAACCTTTTGCTAAAATGCTTATTTTCTCAATAAATTAAAAGAAGTGTCATGGAAAAGGCATGTAGCATGTTCTCTTTATGCAAATTCAAAGTATTAAAGAACTAAAAGGCTCTTCAAGAGTCCATTGGGAAGTCTTGGAGTCTTGATATAAGTAAAATGTTGAACTTAATGATCTCAGAGGCCTTTTCCAAGGCTTGTAAAACACTTGATTCTGGGCAGCTCGTGGCTGGGACTAGAGGCTTTACGGGTCTCAAACCAATCTCTCTCCTGATATATGAGTTTTCTTGTACATTTTGGTAGAGCCTGTATGATCAGGTGATCTGAAAAACAGGTTGTCAGACAAGATGGATCACACATTTGATTTAGTGTAGTAATTCTGGTGTTCTTGCAGTTAGTTGCTATGTGAAAGAATAGTTATATTGTAATCAAACACCCTTACTAGCAGGAGACAATCTAAGAATTTGAATTTTAGAATTTTGTTTAAAATTAAAAACATGTCTTGAAAGCCATATTGATTATTCTAATCCAGTCTACCACAGCAATATTATCAAGCAGTACAACTCCTCTTTGTCTGTAGTTTGCCTGAGAGGAAAACAACAAAGATATGGATCTGCTATTAACTAAATATTCTAGAGACTACTTTATATTAACCATTTGAATAGGAAATGGATGAATACTTTAAAATGACATTTGCTACCATGTTTCATGACATTACCATGGTAACTAAGAGTTTGTCTGGATGCTTTCCTTTTGTACTTGTACTTTCACATAGAAAAGGATGTTAGCTACTGGTTTTAAATAAGAAAACCGATCATTAATTTGCATTTTGTAAAGCCCCATTAACCGAAGAATATTTACAAAATTATATGCATCAAACAAAGAACATAGCAATTTAAAATTAAACTATGATTCAATATACCATTAAAAGGGTTTATTTAAATCTATGTTTCAAAAAGTAATATTATTACAGAGCTTTTAAAAACTTAACTGAAGGAAAAGCTGTCTAGATAGCTCAGAAGCTTTGAGTAGGATGTTGAAGCACATGACTGTTTATGTCCTTTCAAATACAACTTGGGTTGGTGGCAAAAAGGACCTGTTTCAAGACTGTGATTTGATTGCACTAGTAAAATGCACTTGCGAACTTCAGAAAGTTATAGCTGTTTGGATATAATGAAATTTATTTCTAATGGCAATGAATTGGCTGCTTTAGTAACAGTGATGGGAAGTTGTCAAGAAGACAAAATATACAACTAAGGGTTCTTGAACAAGCCTCTCTTTGATGGACCAATCTGAGGATGTATGTGTGCTATCATTTCTATGTTCTATCCCTGGCATCAAAGTAAAGCCTCCTGTCACTAACTTGATACATTTCATATTGTGAACCCTATGAAAAATACCCCATGTAAAATACAATCTACTTATAATTATGGTTCACATAGTCACACAAGCTTAAGTAATTAATAATGGTGATAAAATTGACAGTAGACCTAAATGGTAACAATTTCTGTAATTTAAATTAGGATAATATTTTTCCCATCCTATACAGGTCCAGAGAACTACACTGGGAGAGGACTAAGACCTTTAGTCACATTTCAATCATTGTGAAAACAATATAACACATAATGATCCTGGAGGATTGATTGTGCCTTAGGAATTGGACTGCACTATGAGTGTGACACAGCAGTGGGTTTTAAGGAGCATAAGATGAGTGAATTCAATAAGTCCATGTGTTTCTTCTTCAGGGTAGATTAAAGTAAGCAATAAGGAACAGCTGTGCTGTCTGAGTCTTAAGTAAGTATGTATGGCCAGCCTTCGCAAATAAAGATTTGGGAAGGGCTCTTCCCTTGTGGGTGTGCCCTTCCAGCCTGGGCAGTGGATTTTTTTTTTTTTTTTNCTGACGGGATGGGATGGCAGGGAGGCATTTAACTGCCCAGGGGATGGTCCTCACTGAGACTTGAACTCAGGTCCTTGGGATTCAGAGTCCAGAGTGCTCTCCTTTACACCATGGCTCTGCCCTGCCTTAAGTAAGTAAAAAAAAATAAATAACTGTCCCTACTTCAAAAATTCTGTCTTTCACAAAGCGAATTTCCATCACAATAATACAGTTTCTTGATTCATAAAGTTAGAGGGATTAGACACACAGTATGAAATATGAGACTGTAATTGTTTCTGTGATGATCCCTGAACTACTAGAGCATCATGATACAGAGCAGCAGCAACTTTTGCATTGTCAGAGAATGTGTTGGCCTGTCACAGCTGAAGATCTCAAGTTCTTGATTTGTACATATTAAAGTAACTAAAGGCTTACTCAGCATTCCCACGCATTTCTTTTTTTAGTATGTTTTTCATTAAATCATGATTACCACACAGTCAAAATGAAGCTTTCCATAATGAAATGCATGACATTTTATTAACACCCATATTACTTGATTGGAAAACTGAAAACAAGCATATTAAAAATACTTCTTTAGAATGCAGCTAGTATAATATGGCACAATGTTGTTAGTGTAACTGTGTCGGGAATTGAAACTGTTGACATTTTGGTCTGTGTTTTTGCCAATGCCACCAGTGAAAAGATTTATCCTTTTCCTGCCAAGTTCTAGGCAACAAAAGCTGGTAGAGTGAAGACTTCATCCTTGAAGACAGACTTTGCATAAACTAAAGTTACTTGAGTCTTTCCTATTGGTTGACAGCTTTGGGAGGAGAGCTGAGGTGGGGAGAGCGAGGAGGAAGAGGGAGATAAAGAGCAGCAGGGTCTGTGACCTCTTCCTGGGGGGTGGTGGCCTCACCTCCCCAGGCAGATGTCTCCAGCAGGCTCAGTAAAAGGTGAGAGGGCTCATGCTCTTGGTGTTGGTGGTTCTTTCCCCAGAAAGACAGCAGGGATGCCTGCTGTCTGCCAATGCTTAGAAGATGTAGCCTCTGCCTTTGGGGGAGTGTTCTGAGTTGGTAAGACAACCTTATGTGACTAACTCTGATGACTGGGGGGCTTACATGTTACGTTTGGGCTTAGTACTTTAGTATCCCTCATTCTCTCTCCCTTCTCTTTAGGTTCCTGCTATTTGGTCACTCCTGTTAATAAAGTTACTGTTTTTCTGAACTCTCTATGGTGCTCAGCCTTACTTTTCCAGCAACTGTAGAACACACCCTATTACAGTAACACACTGTAGTAAATTTAATAGATTAGCAGGAAAAAATGTTATAGCAAGTGAGTAATAACAGTTAACTTCAAACAATTAACTGCTTTAAGTTAAAATCTTTGGAAATACTATCACTTGTAGAACTGCTGAGTATGAAGTGCAGGCCCCTTTAGGACTCTAACAGTACAACAATGCATTATGGAATAGTAATGAAAAATTTGCCATTTCAAAAAAAGATGGGTAATATTTGTTCATTATTGGTCAAACTTTTCTGGATATTAGAGAAGTGAGTTAACTATAAGTGCTCGTTATAATTATTTGCCGCTCAGGTGCTTACTGATTCCATTAGACATGATGGATTTTTTGCATTATAGAGATTCTTAGAAAATGAGAAGTACTAATTGCTTATTTTCTTTAATATAGCAATAGTTCTTGTCTGAGAACTAGTTTTATTGTCAAAGTGAATAATATTTTAATATATTTAGAGACAACCTCATTCTTCTTGATGAAAAAATGTAATTACTTTTGACATTGGGGTGTTTTGTTATCTGTTCCTTAAGTAGCATCAATATCATGTAATTTTGATGGTCTGCTTCAGGTGTGATTTCTGGAAACAAAATTGAAGAGAAAAAATGTCTTTAATGCAGCACAGTTTGGTTTTTTTCAATCTAAATTATAGTTGTGCAAAAGCATTTGGGTTTTCTATACAGCAAATACTAAACTAAACCAAAGGTCTCGATTGGAATGATCTCTAAATTAGTTTTAAAATTTATTCTTTAACATTGAAATGTTTACTACCTTATCACACAACACTGATATCTAAGACTGATCCCACTGGACAATGACAGTATTTAAGGGAAGTTCTGAATGAGAGTAAGACTGCCCACTTTAAAGATAAGTAGCTTATAGTTTCATTTATTGTTCCTGTAAATGGCTAGTAAGTTTGTTGAATATTGTAATGTAAGTAGATAGTTTCACTACTTCACGATTATTTCATTTCATGTACATAAATACAACTTTTTACCAGCAATTTTTAATCTCATTTTTTAAAATAATAATTATGACTGGTGTTAACCAATGTCAGTGCTCTTTGTAAAATTATTAGTCTTTGCATTCCCTGTTTTTCATCATGACATTTAAGTTTAAAAAAAATATTTAGAAGAAATTTTCAGTCCGAGAGCATTTAATTGATCACAAGATTAAACATCAGTGAATATTTTACATGACCTGTGCTCATATAAAACATTACATAACTGTTCACAGTGCTTTTGTTTGGGCTTTTTTGTTCACAATGCTTCACCTTTTTTGTTTTCTTTTATAAGGTATCTAGACTTTTCATTGTTTAATTGCCATTAAATTTATATATCCATCATTTAACTAATTTCACTTGAAAAATATGAAATAATAGTAGGAATAAATCTATTGTTGATCCAGTTTTGCAGATCTGGCATTCTAGACCCAAAGGGAAAGTGACCTTGGACTCCCTTTGCTTTTGTTCTTTTTCAACTATGAGGAAATATTAATGTGAGTTCTGCAAGAGTAAAAACGCTTGTGGATAAATCTCTGAATTTTACTTGCAAAGGGAAATTATCACTTGTAGTGTAAAAGAGGATAATTGAGGAGCTCAATTTCATGAACTTAGATATTCTAAGAGGGATATGGTGCTGTTACTAGTTGAGGGGCTTTTGTCTTTGATAAAGTATCTTTATTTCCAGATTTTCAGGCTGAATACTACTGTTAGTGTAAAAGAGTGACTGTTTGAAGAAAGGAAATAAGATACACTGTAAGAAAATATGCTTGAGTATTTACTGTAAGGAGCTAGTTGACGTTACATCTGTCCAATAATGTAGCATTTAAGCTTTCTGGGTTTTCTGGCTAAATAAGCAATGGATTGCGAATGGCAGACTTAGCTCATCTCTAAGACTTTACATTTCCTGCTTCCTCCTAAGTGCAAAAAAATCATCAGAAGCAAGAAGAATCTATTATCTTCCTGGCTTTTTCTTACTTTAACCATTCATGCTAATGTTTGTACTGCTTAGAGTGCTGGCAGCTGAAATGATACAAAATCAGAGCAGTTACTTCAAAACCAGAGGTGAGTAAATTATTTTGCTGTCAAAAATAAATCCATAACTCCGTGGCACAGAATAATACTGAATGAATACTGAACACCTACAACTCCAAAGGGTCTTTAGTGCAACAGTAACACGTCCCTTCTTTAGGCATTTGCTCTGTAAGCAGTCTGTCATGGTGTGAGGAAATTGAGTGTCTGATACACCCACAGAAGACACAAAACCAGCTGAAAAACAATGTAACAAGCCAGTAAGGTATGATGATGACGGGGAGGTGTCTGACTCTTTCTGGGGTTTGGGCATTTAATACAATGCTTCCTGGCAATTCCTTCCTTTAACTGGGATTTTAAGTACTGAGCCTCCTATTTTTTCTTTAAGAATTGAGTATGTGACTTTGGAAGTATGCCAAAAAGATAAGGCAGGCAGGGTTCTTAATTTATTCACCTCTTTTTACCTTTAAAAAGTCATGTTATGTGAAACACAAAAAATCCTGAATGATCTTGTGAAATGCCTAGTTTTTAATTTGTTTGTTTTTTTCTTTTATTATTATTTTATTTTAAGAGAAGTCTCATCGCTCTTAAAGGAAGGGTGTCTTTTTGTCTGAGTCAATTATTATATAAGCTGATCAACAGTTCATTGGATCTTTGAAAATTTTGATTTAAAGTCACTTCAGATGTGTAATTTTTAACAACATATTGTAACTTAGAAGCTTGTCCAGTTCAGCACAGGCAGGTAACAAATAGCCCAAGTGTCTGAAAGCAGCAGATCCAGCAGACACATCGTAGTAGTTTTGGTTTTAGTTTTAGGTAGGTCTCATTTAGCAGGCCTCAAAGGATGTGACATAGATTAAAAGGGACAGGCATCACCTGACTTAAGCAACCCAAGAAATATTTCATATCATCTGACATCATCAAGAAGTGTCAAGGGGTATAAAAAGAGAGAGAGGAGGAGCTTCTGTCTCTTTCAGATTTTGCATCAGCTCTGTCAGGACACACTGCTCTGCCTTTGCTGAGGTTAGACCTTACTGCCATCCGTGCTTTTGTTATCTAGGAAGGTGAACATTTTCTTGTTGATTTCTCTCTCTTCTTCCTGGGAAGTTTTTCTGGAAGAGTTTTTGAGAAGTTTTCTGGGGTTTAGGTGGTTTGGAATCTGTATTATTAGGTTGAGCGATCTTCGTGAAGATGTAATTATTTCTTTTTACATTTGTATATATATGTGTTATATCATATTCTGTTTTAAATTTTCTTTTCTTCTGTATAAATATAAAAACCTTGCCATTTCAAAGTCCCATTTCTAGGGGGTTTTTTCCTTCTTCCCTTTCAGTTCCTAGAGGAGCTCTGAGAAGTAATTGGGCAGTTAGCATTTTGCCAAGCTAAACCGTAACCCATCAATTAAACCGCTTTTAAAGTGTATTCAGTGAAGAAAACACTTGAGCTAGGAGAAAAAAAAAAAAGAAATAAAAAAAAGAAGAGAAAAAACTTAGAGGAAATCTGTGTTTTTACAAAAATGATGAATAAGAAGCAGAGAAAAGAGATTATCCAAGAAAATCAGAAGGGAGAAGCTGCTTGCCTACAGTATTGTATTCAGTTACCCTGAGATTATTATACTAAAGCAGTGTTTTAAAGGAGAAACTACTCTGGAAGGAAAGAACCAAAGACTGAATTCCTACAAAGAATTTTTTCTGTGAATGTGCTTTATCCGTGTAACTATGAAATGATGCAATCAGAATAAAAGCACGGAAAATGTAAAACTAGGCAAGACAAAAAAGAAGCTAAGAACTCATATTAAAAAAGGCTTTGAAAGTACTTGACATAATACTGGGCCATATCCCTGGTGTGACAACATGACCTCACTGAAATGGTTGTGGGAATCACTGATTTCCAATCAATTCTTATGATAATACATGATGGTTCAAGACATTGCAGCTTCTAGTGTTTTGTGTGGTGCAAGAGGAGAGGCTGCTGTCATTTTGTGAGACTTCTGCAATGCTTCTTTCCCTCCAATTTCTGTAAAAAATGTAACTACACTCCCAAGGACAAACATGAATAATTTATGTTACAATTGTTTATACCTTCAGATACAGATAATTGACACTGCATTCTGTGACATAACAGTTTTTCTTACTTAAATACATATTTATTTTACTTATGCAGAAGAAAATAAAAGCCCTTACACAGCTGTTTCCTTGATTTTTAAACCTTTCAACCCACTGGAATACTATAATTAATAGTTTAAAATTAATTGTTGTTAAATTAATTGTTTTAAATACTATTCTAATGTTATATTTCATATAATATTTTCATATTATATATTACTTAGTTCTTGTTCACATTTCTGTTATGTACATTTCTTTTCAGAACTGGACTTGCAATACATGTCAATTTGGTAGTGCCTGCATGTTCATGTAACCTTTATTTACTTAGCTAAAAGACTATACAAGGAAATTTACAGTTGTCTTTGGAGTGCTGAATTCTTTTGAAATTAAGCCTAAATATTTTGGGTTTTTTTCTACTTTAAATATTTCTTTTATGACGCTAATAGACACCGTGAATGACAATTTAAAATATTACTTTTTCTTTCATCTTTAATTATCAACTGGTATTATTTTTCTCCAATCGCTTACTGCCTCTTCCTGTTTTTATGACGTTTGAGAAATTATTAGTAGTACAGTTAGCTCAATAACTTACTGTCTTGATGCATTAGACTATATAACTATTACTATGTATAGATCCATAAAATATTGCTATTCTCCAATGACACTTTTCAAATGTCAAAATTTGTACTTAAAACCCACTAAATTATCTTACACTCAAGTTTTCACTGTTACTGAACCTTAGCCAGACACTCTGAAATATGAAACAAGAAAACAAGTAAAACATGCATTAGGAAATTTGTTATGTAGAGTTTCTAATATTTATCTCAGTCTGACTGATTTCTCTCACCATAATCCTTGTTATAAGGGCACATCTGCTTTCAGAGTCTTTAGCCAATAATACAGTTATCACCATAATATGCAGCAAGCACAGAAAATGAGAAATCAGTAGGTTAGTGTAAAAAAAATGGAATTTAAAAAAAAGTTGGTAACATGCATGTTTTCAAAATCATTTTAAATCTGACAAAAGGCAATCAGTTCTGTTAGGATGTTGATAAAGTTCAATTCCACTGAGCATGTTGAAGCTTGTGAACAGCAAATCACTGTATCAAAGAGACATACAAAGAGGGTATTACAATAATCCAGACTTGATGTTATGAAAAACAGGAATCAAGAGCTCAGCACCCTGTGGAGACAGTAAGCTTTAATCTTTACCCACCATTAAATTCCTGAGATGGTATTAGGTACTTATGACTCTCAAAGTCTTATCATGTGTACTGAGCTGAAAACAGAAACTTTCCTGTAGATGTAATTTAAACCATGTAAGTTTCTACTTACGCTACTTCAATTAAATGATCTTTAGGCTCTCTTTTTATATTGATTGGGATTTCTCAGGCTATCATTCATAACTCAGGTCAATGCAATTACTTTTTTTGATTACCTTTCCAGTAGTCAGATACTTTTATTACTTTATTGTTTATTTCGTTATTATTTTATTTATTATTATTTTATTTATTTATTATTTATTATCTTATTATTATAAGAGTTGACAATAGTGCCCCAAGAATTATTTTGTTAAAACAGAGTAAAGGGAGATTAGAGGAATATTAATGTTCATTTTTGTATTACGATTATAGCAGAAGTGTTTTTCATCTTTTTTTAACTCTTTCCATGATGCCACTCAAAGAACACAGACCTGGAGAATTTAACAAAAAATATAGCATAGAAAAGATAAAATAAATCTTGAAAAAATTCAAGTTAATTGATGACAGAGGAAAATGATCACAGACAAACAAAAAAGTGAAAAAGAAGTGGAAATAAAAAGGAAAATCTAATGAAAATTGTGATGTTCCTAGCATTTGTGCAGGAGCATCACTTACATGTTCTACCCTATAATTAAGGAATTCCCTACATTTCTGAATGAGGCAGTTAAATGCCACTCTGATGCCTGATACCATCAGATCTTGGAAGCTAAGCAGGGTCAGGCCTGGTTAGTACTTGGATGGGAGACCTCCTGGGAATATTAGGTGCTGTAGGTTCTAATCCTGAGGACTTCACTGTCACTGTCTAAGCTCGCTTGGCCGTGGCAGATGAACCTTAGGGTGAGGCCATTTTTGCGCACGCTGTGCCTCACCTAAAAAATCCACAGTGCAGACTCAAAGGACACACACACATGGGTAGAGCCCTTCTCAAATCTTCATTCACGAAGCCTAGCTGCTGCCATCATCATCATCATATTTCTGAATATCATAGATACCATCATCATATTTCTGAATATCATAGATATAGTTTCAGCAAGGTTAAATGTAAATTTCCTGTAATAAACGATTGACAGACAGACAGAAAAAGGATCACATATTGGCTTTATGCTGTCTTGTTATGTAAACCCATTTCAAGTGGAGAAAAAGGTGTGTGGTTTTGGTTAGTTGGTTGACTGATTTTATTAATCTTAGGAGCCATTTCCAGAGTATTTCTGGATATTTTTCCAGTTTCTCTTTTGTTTTAAATACAAGAACAAATTATAAAGTCTCCACAATGTTTATTTTGCAATTATTCTGTAAATTAAATGCACTGATCAGCATTAAAAGTTGTGATTTTTTTACTGAAATTATATCACACTGTCTTCCACAAATACTGAGAACTCTTTTCATTATCTCTAAAGTTAATGGTAAGGAATATATTGTTATAGGTTTAGTTAGGTGGGCTTGAATTTAGGTTTTAAAATTTAGACTAGGCTTGAAATTGTCAGCTGCCTTGAGCTAGGCTGAGCTAGTTAACAGCTGACTTCTTTTAGCTAGTAATATTGTATTCTATACTACCTTACATCATCTCAATAAGAGTAAAATCCAGTGTGTGAGTGTGGCTTAGTCAGTTTTGCCATGGCCGAGTTATGAGCTGAACGTGGTGCAGCTGCTGCTTTGTTGGAGTGGGCCTTGCTCGTGCTGTTGCTGCTGCTTGCAGTTTGTTTGAGTTCAGGGAAGTAGAAATATTTTGTTGTTACTCTTTCTGTTTCTTGCTAAGTGTCTTTTAGAGTGCTTATGAATCTAGAATAATAGACTGTGTATTAATTAGGGAGTGGGAGGTTATTTCTTGTTATACATAACTTGTGTGTGTGTTTTATATTGTGGTTTTCTCTTAATTTTCTCTTTTTTTGTATAAATACATGTAGTTAGTTTCAGCATAAACCTGGTATGAAGTTTTTCTTTCTCTCTCCTTCTTCTCCCCTTTTCACTCTGTCTTGGACAGTTGGCATTTGGCCAGCTCAACTCAAGACATATATCTTCTAACATTTTGTGATACACCCCAAACTTTATATACTGCATAACTTTGGAAACCTCTTTTAAGTGCTGACCAGACAACAGAAAGATACAAGACAATCAGGTCATTCAGAAGTTGAGCTGAATGATAGTTTCCTTTTACATTATTTGTTTCTCAAAAATGTACTTTCAGAATTGCTGAAATGACAATGTGATGCTGAAACACAATTCTTGAAAATGGAAATGATTCAGTGATTGGAATAAAAGCCAAAAAATTAAAGTCTGCACTCAAGAAACTGCCATAGAATAAGTGGTATTTTTTCCTCATTTGTTGTGTTTCAGATCTTTTTTCAGGAGCTTTTACCCATCATATTGCACTTACCAGGAAATTTCCTAGAGTCTATATTGTAGGGATTTTTTATTTTTGGTATCTGACACAATTACTAATTAAGTAGTTCATACATGGCAATTAAATGCCTCCCTGACACCTGATCCCATCAGATCTTGGAAGCTAAACAGGGTCAGGCCTGGTTTATACTTGGATGGGAGACCTCCTGGAAATACCACACTGGGTGCTGTAAGTTCTAGTCCTGAGGACTTCACTGTCACCATCCAAACTCGCTTGGCTGTGGCAGACGAATCTTAGGAGTTAAAGGCTGGGGCCAGTTTCCCTCACACTGTGCCTCACCAGAAAAATCCACTGCTCAGGCTCAAAGGACACACCCACGTAGGTAGAGCCCTTCACAAATCTTCGTTCGCAAAGCCTAGCCATGATGATGTGTTCATACAAAGTTCCATCTATCAGTGCATTTGAGATCTAATCCAATGCATTATGAAGGATCACATCACACAGAGGAAGGATATGAATTCAAGTGCATTTTATTTTAAAATTTGTGTTAAAAAGAGAGAAAACCAAGGTCCTTACTCTCCTTTCTAGAAGCTTCATTTTAAAGATATTTTTCCTTATTTTACTCTGCTTTTTAATTTTTAGCATGTTCAAAGATTAAATTTATTCTGGGACATGAAATTAGACACACAAATTCTCATGGTAGCCTTACTTAAATTGCTTAAGCTGCTGATAGAGCAAAGGACTTTCAGCGCTCCCAGTAACTCTTTTGACATTCCACAATGACCTGAAAACCAAGCTTACTGCTCTTTAAATCACTTTTACACCACATATGGAAGTGTGATGAGCAAAGGAGCACTGAAAATGTTCCTGTATCATGTAGAGCAAAGTATCAGGTACATTTTTCCTTCACATAGTGAAGGAAGGTATAAATTCCAATCAGCAATGGCTAAGGAAGTTATTACTGCCCTTTATTTGTGCATATTACAGTTCAAAATTCAGCCTTGTTTAAGTTCTGAAGGTGAAAATAAGCCTCTGTACATTTGCAACTGTTACTTTGTTCAAGGTGAAAATAAATTCAGCTAAACTGAAACAAATGAACGCTGTTGGCAACAGCAGTAAACATTGTTTTGTGGCTTCTCCAACTCCAGGGACGTGGGCGCAGTTTTCTGATGCTCGTCCCTGTTTACCAGGCTGTAAATTATGTTCTATGCAGTGTCCAAACTAATAATAAAAAAGAAAAAAGTATCCAAACTCACCAGAAACTACAATTTTGAAAACATCTTTGTTTTTTCTACTTCATATGGTATTATGAAAAACAGATGTGTTTGAAACAATAATGGAAATAAAAACGGAGACCAGACAGACCCCATGTTTCAGGAGTACTTTCATGCACAAGTAAAGAACATATTGGCTTGGGGTATTTGACATTAAGCCAAGTATGAACTGTAAGAACATCCTTCTTATAGTTAAAAAGGTAGTGCACATCTGTTTTCTAAGCCCTGATATTTTCAGGCATAAAAAACTACTAATAAAAACCTGCCATTCTTATAATATCTAGGAAGAAAGCACTATAACATACACAAAACAATACTAAACATTCCAGCTTTTGACCAGGCTCATTATATTTCTTCACTGGTTTTCTGAGAGTTTATTTAAATTAAAACAATTTTTTAATGTACTTGTCTCTTAATAACAGAGCCTACAGGAATTTCTAGTTAAAATATTAGTAAGCAATAGTGGTTTTCATCCTGTATTGCTGTGCGTAATGGAAGCCCAGAGTATCAGGATAATCAGGAAGGGTACTTTTGTTGGAAGTATGCTAGGCCCTACAAGTGGTGGTGCAGCCTCACAGTCTGGTGCTCAGAGATATCTGTGTCCTTCATCCTCTCCAGTAAAAACTCTTGGACTAGAAGACTGCATCTTGCTTTGAAAACATCTGCCTGCACTTCCATGTTATTCACTAGCAGAAGGTGTTTTCAACTAAACACATAGCTCTGCTAAATGAAATATTGTGTTCCCATGGTTAAATTGTGTTGTGGGAATTAGGCTGTACAAAGATTCGTAGTTTGTAGCAGAGATGAAGGGCTTTATTATCCATTGTCAACGATGTGAGATTCACAGTCTGTGGTGAAAAACTGGAATCAGTAGTATCTCTTTACAGCAAAAAACTACTAGATTAATGTTGCAACAGCTTCCATTTGTTTCAAAAGTATGCCGAATAAGCAAGCAGAAAAGCCTCTTGAATGTTAAATTCTGGATATTTAAAACGATTGCTGCCACATTGAAGCAGTCAATTAGATCTGCTGCCACTGCTTCCAAATTCTCTTTCTCCCAATGCCATCCCTCCACAGTGCACAGGTCCTCTCAAACCTATCCCCAGCTTTTGCACCATCTGTGTCAGCCTGGGTGCTGGGTGCATCAGAAAGCCTTGAGCATATAGAGTAGCTGAGGTCTTGGGACCTCCTGGAAGGTTTATGGAATGTTGAGCCCACCTGAAGAAATATACACAAATTTTCCTTTTTGGGAGAGAAGGAATTTAGGTTCATTTATTTCCCTTGACTCAGATTGTGGAGGAAAAATTAGTTTCTGATAGAGATCTTTATAATGAAAATCCGTATTTTTTGTGTGTCCAGAGTATATCCAAACAATAGATTTAATCCTCAGCAATTATATCGTTTTCATTTTTGTCATCTTCTCATTGGGAGCACTGAGGTCAGAATTCAAACAGTATATACTTAAATTTTGTTTAGCTCTATGATAGGTACTGTTGCTGTAATAGTTTAGTTGCATGGATTTAATGATTCTCCTGGAGAATTTGTCTTTAAAATTAAATACTGCTATCCCTTGGCGTGGGGCGGG
>VWZD01013579.1:0-79730 GCA_013396695.1 Sakesphorus luctuosus
AGAAGACTCAAGAGTCTGCACTAGTACTGCATACAGCTGGGCAGCAGACTGCAGTAGTTTAGTTACTAGCAATTGAAGGAAGGTTAGTATGGGTCAGCTGTAATGAAATGTTGGGACAGACCATCCAAGTGTCTGATCTCTCAAACCTGCAAACTTCGAACCTGGAAACTTTAAAAACAGCTTCCTGGTGACTACCATGACTTTTTGTGTTCTTTGAAAAACGTAATTAAAATGATTACACTATCCCTTAATATGGGAATTTTAGCAGAAGGGAGGAGTGAAACCTCCCCACCTTATCTTCTTGAAAGCTTTGAGTGGATTGAAGCTCCTCGGTCTAGGGCAGCCCTGTGACAATCCACAGTGTAGCTCTAGGGTAATGGCACACCACAAACACAGCCAGACAAGTGGTGCTGCAGCTAAGGATATGTTATCTCTCTTCAGCTGGGCTTCTACCAGTGTAATGTGTCAAATCTCTCTACCACAGAAGTGTATCAGGAGATGTTAAAGCCTGTACATATGCATCCATCTTTAATACAACTGAGCCTACTTATGGGACACACATAATGTCCAGTCGATGAACACAACGGTACAATTAAATATTGAAATAGGCAGCTGAATGAAAAAAATTCTTTTGTTCAAGCAGTGTTAGCAAACTATATGGACATGAATGTGCTAAGCCATATATTTCAGTAAAATCACAATTAAAAGAATGGGTGCTGCAGCACACAATTTTTCCTCATGCCATTTTACCAGCTCTAAAAATCAAACACTGCTCAGGACTGACATCAGTTTCTTGTCCTATTTCTGATGAGACCTCAGAAGCAGTTCTGTAGAACATTAATTCCAAATAATTTAACAGTACTGCACACATTTGTGCTGCCATCTTTCACAGCTGTTAAAGCCAAATACTTTTAAGCACTTACTACAAAAAGTATATCACCATCTAGAATTTGATCTAGAATAAGAAACAAAAACACTAGTGGCAGCTGAAGTGTTAGAAAGAGACTCTTCTTCCCTGCTGTCATCAGACCTGTATCTTGGTCATGCTGTCCTGGTCACACAAAGAGGCCACAAGTGGGAGGAGACTACAGTTATACCTGTCCATGCACATATCAAACGATGGAAAAAGACCCTGGAGAATGTCTAAAGAATTAGTGCTGCTTGGCTTTTTAAGGTCAAAAGCAGCAATCAAAAGCATTTCTTAGCTCCTCAGTTTTAACTTCCTTCTCCAGAAGCCCGTTACCTTAATGTCTTCCAACAGAACGCCATTATCTCTGTTTAAGGTTTCAGCCTGCTTGATTTGTCCTGTTGCATCATTCAGAGCTTCACGAAGGTCAGTGATTTTCGATTCATATTCATTCAGTGAATCCCTCACAATTTTAATTAGCCCTTGATTTTCTTGGTGGTACTTTTGTAGTTCATTCTTGATACGTGTCAGTACTGCAGTATCAGAACCAAAAAGAAAAGTTTCTTTCAAAGAAGCAGAACAAACCTCCTTCAAAAGGGCTTGACATTTAGGATTAGAAAGCTGTGTTTGTGTGTACTGAGCATCCGCTGCAGTGCTATTCTCAGTGTTACTATAGCAGAGACAATATTCAGCATCTCACTGTATCAAATTGGTTCACTAGTTTACTGCTGCAGATACAGAGCACAGATAAACATTTTCTAAATTACCTGCAGATGAGGCTGATCATTAAATACTAAATAATATTCTTTTTTTATGAAAGTAATAAAATTTAATCAACAAATTCATCTACAACTGTGCTAGTCATCAAAGCCTCCTCCATAATCAGTGGAGAGATACAAGCACATTTAATCTCAAAGAACGTAGGAACACAGAAGAGATCAAATTTATCTCTTAAGAGTGCTATTTCACTACCTACAAAACAGGACACAGAAAAGTTTTTCAGAGGTAGGTATCAAAGTTCAAAATTGGGGGAATTAACTATCACTCAGAAGGTCTTTTATGTTCCTCAAGTATGCCCCTGGTTAGGATAAGCCTGTGACATTGCTGTTCTTGCTGCCTCTCATGTCTGGAATGAAGTTTCTGAAAGTTCCAGTCAAACATGTGCAGAGAACACAAAAGCGAGTACAGTAAGTGCAACTAGAAGTTCTGAATTTCCTCCTCCTTGTATGATCTGGCCCTTGAACGACTCTAGCAGCTTATGAAAATCTGTTGTTAAATTGAACAATTTAGCCATTTCTCTAAAATAGCTGTAGGTACCACAGCCTATATATTTTAATATATGGAGGTGTTGCATAAGTGTATTAGATTGGCTAAAAATTTATTTCACTGAGATTATCTACTTACAAAAGAAGGGTCTACTGGGTTTCTTCCCCAGCTCAACTCAGTTTCTTCCATAAAAAAACAAAGACGCCTTTAAATCCCCTCCAGAACTATCACTTGCCTCTTTACTAACAATCTCTACAGATCCCAGGGATCCACTCCACTAGGGTCCTCCCTGAACTCCTTCCCAAATAATCAGTAACGCTTCAGTTTTAAGACTGATCTTTCTAGAGAGTAAGAAGCTGAGAGAACACTTACACCGCTGAGCTTCTGTTCGCTCCTTCTCTGCCTCAGCTTGAAGTTGGCCAAAGTTGCGGCTTCGCATCTCCTTCATCATGCGTTGAGCTTCTGCCAGTTCTTCAGAGGCATCTCCCAAGGGCAAGCTGTTACCTTCTGCATTTGTACCCGCTATTTGTTCCAGGAGCACTGAAAACAAGCATTGCTAAAGTCAAAGAGAGGATGTGCTTAAGCCTGTTCAAAAGACACAAATTACAGGGCCAATCTCTTTTCTGAATAGACAGGCCTACTCCTGAATTCTTTAATGAAGCAGATCTATTTTGCATTAACTGTATTAAGATGAAAAGTATCCTAGATCACAAAACCAGAGCTAGTAGGATGGCAGTGAGCTTGCAATTTGTCCCAAATGACCAATTTCACAGCAATAATTTTAAGCTTCTAACTTTACAGAGCCTATGACAGCAACCCAGAATAAAATTTGACTTAAGTCGGGATAGTCAATTTGTTGTTCTAAATCTCCCTGTGGTGAAGCTTCTCTGTCCCTATTCACTTCATAGGGAAGGCAGGTTCCTAAACTAACATTATATATAAGATTTCTAATAGGAAGAGTGAATTCCATATCTATGCCTAAATTCTGACCCTCCTGCTTAATCAAAAATATTGTAAATAAACAGAAAAGATTACATAAAACAAAATCATCTTATGAAGTTAGAAACTATTTTTTACCTTGTATATTGTTGACAACTATTTGTATTCGTGAAACCAAATCCCTTCCTTTCTGATGAGTTTGGCCAAAATTATTAAATAGTCTCTCAGCTGCTTTGTAGTTCATTTCAGCCTAGCAAGAAAAAAAAAGTATTAGATTAAAAATATCTGGATACAGCATGCTAATATACAGTCAGGAAATAGGTATTTTTGAATTGGTTTGGTAAGTCACCTTTTCCTGGAGAGCATTTACATCACGATTTAGTTTAGTGAATTCTGTTTCCAGCTCATCTACCTTTGAACCTTGATTATGAACAACAGAACGGTAGTTGTTCAATAAGACCTGGAAAGAGAGGAAAAAATAATCCAGTAGATCACCCATACACAGGTGTCAAAAAGTAAAACATTCACTGGTTAGACCTCTATCCAATGTAAATTTAAGCAGCATTACTGACATGAAAACTGACTAATTGCTTTCCAAAATCTGTTTTTTATTCTCTGTGAGTGTAGCAACTGCTATTCCAACCAAAACCCATTTTTTAGAAATAATTTCAGTAATGGCAACTGGAATGTTGGGGTTTTTCAGTAATGCAGAGACATGAAGAGCTTGAAAAAAACAGAGCTAGAGGGAAACCTCAGAGATATAACTTTCAAGGTGAGCAGGCCTATGAATAGGAGAGATACTAATTCTGTTTCAGAGAATGACATGGAAATCACAGGTATCTTCTAGGGAGTGAAGCCCAGTGCTGCCAGCATCTGGTATTTGAAATGAAATGTTGATGTACCTCCCCTTGCACATTGACAAAACCTAAGTTCCTCAGTTCATTTCTTACCTGCTTAGTCTGAAATCCACTTTTCTGTTTCTGTGTGCCTACCTTTAAGTCCTTGACACGTGTTTCCAGACGTCTCATCTGCTCCAGCGTGTGAGTACTTGCATCAACATTTTGCAGCTGAGACTTAATGAGCTGAAGCTCATCACCGATTGTGCTCAAATCCTTCAGCAGTGTCATCACACAGCTATCGCAAGCTGGAGGGAGCACGAGAGATGGAAATCAATACAAATCATTGATACTTGACACAGAGAACATTTCACTGAGCACACTAATAAGTGAGATGCAATGGAAATGCTTTGATGGTTATTCTCTGGTGCTGCCTGAAAACAAGGGCAACAACAAAGCCCACAGTATTAAGGAAAGTGACCAAAAGCCAGAAGTAAGGAGGAGATCCCATCTACATCTGACTAGCCAACTACCTCTTTAATAATTTTTCCAAGTGTTTGGTTGAATGTTTGCTTTTAAAACATTCATTACAGGATGCCTCCAGTCCTTTTTAAACTCTTTCATCCTTAAAAAAGTCATCAGTATGTACCCAAAACCAGTTAAAAGTAATCCAACTGCAGTTCAGTTTTATTACTTACAGTCACAATCTTCATTGGGGTCCACATCTTTTGGTTCATTATTGAAACATTCTGAAATCATAACATTATCATTAGTAACCAAAGTTTTCTTATGGAAACACTATTGCATTTTTGCCCTCACTTTTCATGGTTGGCAGCCATTAAAACTCAGTGCTGCCCTTCTATAAATCTATACCCACTGTCAATGATCTGAAATGCCCAGAAGGATTGAGCATGTCAAAACATTCAGCTTCTACTTAATGCCTTGCTGTAAGCAAGGCCTTTTTCATCCCTCAGAGGAAGCTCACTGTAATTCCCTAATATATGCTACTTGGGCAGCAGCAAAAGGCCTCCTCACATCAAGTGTGCAGAACATATTGCTAGAATTTGCCTAGAATACCATCAGGGGGACTGGAGCCAAGACAAGAGTTCAAGAAGCATTTGAACAACACTCTCAGGCACATGGTATTGTTCCCGGGGCTGTCCTCTGCAGGGGCAGGAGCTGGATATCAGTGATCTTTGTGGATCCCTTCTAACTCATGATATTCTATTATTCTTTGACTATTTTGTTAAAGGATTTTACCCAGGACACAGGTTCAAACCTCTTTATCTCCATTAGTATCCATGTTCAAACCATGGATTCTGATTCCCTAAAGAATGTTTTACCCACAAGAAACTGAAAAATATTTATGGATTTCTTTCATACCTCTCACAGCTTTCAAGATTAAGGCATTAATCAAGCTTGAGAGAATTCCACAGTGTATGCATGGAAGGAAGCATTGTGTGCAAACCAAGGCATGGAGCTTGGACCACAGATAGAGGTGGTATATAACAAATATTGCCCTCAAACTTTCCAATAAGCCAATAAGCCAGCACAAGTGACTGCCTATTCACTGTGCTCTTTTGTTTTGTTTATTTGTTTTATAAACCCTGTTATAAGAAGCTTAATGCCCTCCAGGTGCATGTGGAATTGTAACATCCTGGGATCCTAACTTCTAGGAGGAAGGAGAGGAATTTGTTCCTAAAAATGCCATCATACAGATGATAGGAATCTTCCCTGTCTTTTACAGGCTTGGTTTTACTGCCAAACTATCATCTCCCCTTGAAAATGAAAAGAGCTGTGCATGTTGGTCTAAGTTTGAACTTGATGATCTCGGAGGTGTTTTTGAACTCTATGTCTTTTATTGTGCAGGAAAAGGATGCCCTTGGTACAGGCTGCTGCAGTCAACAGTCAGCAACAGCTCGCAACTGTGAGAGGGTATAGTGATAAAACTGGACGTGAACTGTAACTGCAGCATGAAAGTGCCTGGAACAAACTGCCTAGATGTGCCATTTCCTTTTGCGCTTGCACATTAAGTCATCAGGAAGTTAAATGGGATTGGTAGTGATTGTGGCTGCCAAATGGATACAAGCCACAAAGAATACCTTTGTGAGAGAATGAAGGAAATTATTTTGAAATTCAAATACCCGTGCAATTCTGCTGTTGTGTAATTCAGCTAACACCAGACACATTTCAGCTGTCGTTGTGAAGCATCAATTAAATAAAACTATTATTACAGCTTGTGCACAAACAACATCAGCCAAGAAATTGTGAAGTGCTGGCCAAGCGCTGAACATCATGCAAAAGAAACCTGCTAGAACATGCTGTGCTGATAATCACAGAGGGTTTTATTCCTAATAGAGGGGAGACAGCTGATTGGAATGTATAGTTGGAGGAAAGCAAACCAGCTTGCTGAATTTTGCCCTACGGATTAGTTTGTCCCAGCAAACTCTTGCTTCAAAAAGAAAGGAATGATAAAACATCAAACACTGGTTGGATCTGTTCCATATAAGCTATACATATAATAGAGATGTATTACTTTAATGACGAAATGTGAAATGAGAACAAGTTACTGAAAAATTGCACCAGCGGCCATCAGTAGTTCATATCACTTGCTGGTGTTCTAATTTCTGTGGCCAAAGAAAGGTAATGTGATCCTTGCTGTTACTAGACTGCAGTATGAATAGCAATGCAGAGAAATGAAGAGCATATTTGAAAGAGAAATATTTGCAGTTATTAGTTGAAGCTTCACTAACATATGAGAAGGAAAATCTTTCTATAGGGAAAGAAAAGTGACATTTTATTGGGGAATGAAAATATGGGAGAATCAAAGTCATTTCAGGAGCAGTGGCCCATGTGTTTCTGAATAGAAAGGAGTAACCCAAGGGAGGGAGGTGAATTGAGGTAAAGGCAGTCTGAGGAAGGTAGGATTGGAATCTTTACTTCCAAATTATAATAGATAAAGCACATATATTCCCATGGCATTATATAAAAGCTTATTAATAGTGAAGTACATGTGTGACTGATTTTGGGAAAATCACAGATGTCTTAGATAGCAGAGCAGTGTGAAGTAGGATTTATTAAAGAGCCTCCTGAGGTCAGGTTCTAACTTCCACTGTAAATGCAGTTAGCTTGGATACCTAAGACAGAAGTGCCTGATGCAGACTCTGAAGATATTACTGATCTGTGCCAAATACATTTTTACAAGGCATATTGAGAATGCTCAGTTTCATAAGTCCATTATCACACTCTGGCATGGTTATCACTTAACCATGTCAGCAGAAGAACCACAATGTGATTAAAAACACAGTGATGAAACAAACAAAAATGCAAACCAAGACATAAACAAAAAATCACAAACCAAATTGGTAGCATTTATGAAGGGAAATACACAATAAAAATGCTTACAAGGATAAACTTCATGACTCAGGACAGCTCTTCTATTTATCATGGTGTTATGTATGAGGGAATCTTACATTTTGTAAAAAATTATCTACATTTTTTTAAGTATAGATTTTTCCTTCAGTTTGGCTTCTCCAAGTACCTTCACTGTTTGCTTCTAAAGAGAAAACAATGCTCTCTCCCATGCTCATGGCCCTCACGTACCTCCAGTCAGGTGGTCACAGCTAGCCAGCTGTCCATTATTATTACAGTTACATTTCTGACAATAACCTCCATATTGTTGTGGATTTCCAAAATATCCTGGAGCACAGCTAGATAAAGAGATACAAGTAATTTTTATTAACTATTTGAAGGTACCTTTTGTGAAACATACTTCCCCTTGAGAAAAATCCCCGTTATTCCCCTGAAGAGACTTTCAAAAACTTTTGATCTTACATCTTGACTTAAACAAAAAGGATGTATTTTTGTTTTACAGTATCCTCTGTACTATGCTAAAAATATCTTTGCAAGTGCTGCAGAATTTTTTCTAAAACTAAAAGAACTCCCACAATGCTCTTATAAAAATAATTCACTTAATCTGAAAAATTGCAATGCATATAAATACGTACCTAGACAGGAAATTTGACAAGCCTTAACCCAGCAAACAATACCATTCTGGTCTATGATCCCGCCAGAAAACATGTATTAAGGAGGATCACAATACAAGCACAGCTGAGGTTTCAAACAGAAGTGACACTGAACGAAATCATCACCCTTCTGGCTGGGTGATACCTTCTTTTGCCACCTGTCAGTAAAGCAGGCTATATGAGTGATCTCTAAATATTTTATAGATAAATATATTGTCCAGACGGACTAGCTAATATTCCTAGAAGTTACTCCGTTGTAAGACCTATAATGGTGGTAATTTGGGATCAAAGGGCCATGATGAGCAGCTGAGGTACAGCCATATCTAGAAGAGAAAGTCTCTATAACCTGCAGATTAGATGTCAAAGGTAATAAGCTTGAAGCACAAGATAGTGTCTACTAAGGTCTGTCTTCAGATGAAACATCATGACTTCTTGGCCTCAAGTTTCTAAAGCTGACAACATCACTCCATTACTCTTATGTTTTCCCTGCATTTGAAACTCAGTGAAATTGGTTCATCTGCCTGCCTCACACTGCCATGTTGTTCCTTTTTGGCTTTGCCCAGCTGCTGTAATGTTCCAGCAAAAGAGACGGCTTCAGCCTGGTGTATGTATGCTCCAACTGCAGAGCACATCAGAATGATTTGGGATCAGAGGTGTTATGTGGCAGCTTCTGGATAATGACCACTGAAGTACCATCATGTACACTGGAGGAAAGGGGAAGATGTTTTTAACTTGAAAAGGGGTGAAATAAGTAGGAGTCATTATTACCACAGTGCAGGATAAGGCAAGGCATAGGGCACTTGAGCAAAGAGGCTGACACTTCTCTTTTTGGTAAAAATTGTGTAGTCACTAGTCTGTGGAGAATTGCCTACATTTCTTCAGGCAGTGTTGGGTTTATGATTGGAATTACACTAGAGTACCACTTTTTAGCAGCTGCTCATATAAATAAATAATAAATAAACTCCTTAAGCCTGTGCATACTATGTCCATATATATTACCTAATACAGACATATATTACCCAGTATTACCATATGTCTATATATATTACCCAATATAGACACTTTTCCTTTTATGGAGCCTCTCAAAAACCATAGTTTTGAGAAACAAGTCACTTACCGTTCACAACGAACTCCAGTATAACCTTCTTTGCAGAGACACTGAATTTGTTCACCATTTGCCACACAGCCAGTTGCAAATCTTGGAGAAAAAGAAAATATTATTGTGAGCACATCATCAAACAGGTTTTACACTCTTGAGGTTCAGTTTAATGACTTTCAGATTAAAAAGTATTTATACCACCAAATTATTTCTCAGATAATTTAATTCCCTCTAGAACATTTACTGTGACTAATTCTTTGAAGTTTCATATTTTTTGTGCAAATTATTTCCTTAGACTAAAAAATAATCCTTTCTTGACCCTGTGGACTAAGCATTAATAGTTCACTACTCAAAGGAATGCTTAAAATAAACCTTAATAGTGATGTCATAATATAAAACAAGTCTGGGTAGCTATTTTATCTCACTATGCAAGAATCATTAGCCTATGCTAGCCAACATTCTCTCTTGTTTGTATAGCTTTTCTTTTATTCCTTTCTAATGGATTAGAGGGTATTTTTATGTAGCTAATATTGTTTAGGGTAATTTTAACCAAGGCTGAGTAGAGTTGTGCACCATTTTTTGAATCTCTGGGGTATATCCGGTTAACACAATAAACATTTTTCTCTGCTCTTTCTAGTAGACTTGCCTAGATTCAAATTTCACTCTGAGAGAAACCATTTGTCTGGCCACAATTTGGGAGGAGAAGGCAAGAGGTAAAGCGGGGCAGGCCATGTTTGCTGTTCCATTTTCTAATGTATGAAGACTTACATAAAGCAAGTCTGTTTATCAAAGACAAATGTCTGCATGAAGAATTACCTATAACTTGATTAGACGGAAAATTGTCAACTCCAATAAAGTCAGGTGGGGTGCATTTCCTACATCAGGAATGCTATTCACCACACTAATGTGCAGCTATGAAACTGCACAGGTTTATGGTCTCCCTAGGTATTCCAGCACTCTTAAAGCAAATGATGACTAAAAACATGTTCAGTCAGCCTCGGGCAAGCACCTGCAGAAGAGGCTGTCAAAACTAGATCTATCAGAGAGTTCTCTGGTAAATGAAAAATCTGTCTATTGTCTGAGAGTGTAAATCTCTTATTTAAGGTCATTTGGTGTTTGCTAATGCACCTGGCAAACACTATGTGGTGCCTTTAGCAATTTATAGCTTAGTTTTTTTTAAAAAAAATGGTTTTATTTAAGACATTTCAAAACTGACCAATGATGACAAGGTGCCTAAACATACCATGCACTTTTAAAATGCAATATACCACCCAATTTTAAAAGCCTGGCAAGCTCATCAGAGCCAAGAAAGTTTCATGTTTTTAGCTTAGTATGTTTGCACTTCCACATAAGGAGCAACCACACCCTTTCAGAGCACTAGATATGTGCTGAATAGCTTGAAAAGTTTTATATTGCTTTTGCATCTTACTAATTTTTCTGAATTCATATAAAAGGCTTGTTTTACTGTTGTTGTGTATCTCCTAGCCAGGATAATGATGTTAAACATCTTGCATTTCAGTAAACAAGAAAGATCCTGGATACGCCCAGTAAGGGAAAAGACTTCCTACCTACATTTCTCATTATGAATGAGTTGCTGGTGGTTTTGTGCATAAGCCCACTACAACTGCCTGGGGCTCCCCAAGGCTGTGAGCAAGGTGCCTCCAAAGCTCAGAGGCACACTGATACAACGTCCCACAGAGCTGAGGCTGTACTCAAAGTGAAAGTTCAGGGTCTGAGTGACAATTGGAATACTCAGCTTATTAAAAGAGGCAAGTGCTGTGAGACAGACCACCAGGTTACTGCTGGTGTAATATCTCACATGGGTCTGGTGCTACACTATGTTGGACAATATGAGAACAAAGAAGAAGATTATTATCTGCCTATGGCAGCTGAGTTTGGTCTTTGGTTGTTTGTTTGGTTTTTTTTATTCTCTCTTTTTTACCCCTCTCCTGCTTGACTTCTTACAAGCTTTTACTGTACCTGTTTGTGTAGGGGCAAGGGCACATCCGGCAGGACCCCTGAGTGGCGTCTCCAAAATAACCATCTTTACAACGCTCACATTTCTCCCCAGCAGAATTATACTCACAGTTCTTGAAAAGGAAACAAGTGAGACAGTTAGCAGTGCTTTACCATCAGTATGGCTTTACAATTATTTAAAAAAATACAGCTAATCTACTCAGAGGATACTTTCTTTCCCTTCCACATAATCAAGCATTTATTGCCAAACTGCCTTCACAACCAGGACAGAACAGTTTCAGTCGATTCTCTAACTGTAGAAAGCACAATTTCCTCCTTAGTGTGGAAAAGCAGCAACTAAATAAGTGAAATTAAACATATTTTTAAAGAAATTCAATCAGATGCATAGTTAATTGAGGAACATTCCATTAATCCACTCTCTATGCCTTGATACTCCAATTACAAATCACTACGTTTAAATTTTGCATCTTAACAGTAATTAGAAGGCAGATACAATGTAAAAGCATGCAATTATTTGAACCCAGATAGTCTTTAAAAAATCCCATTAAATTAATATAAAAGTTATTTCTCTTAGAAGATTCAGACTGGGATTGAGTTTCACATAGTTTCTCCAGTGCATGTGTTATTTGTATTTACCTGGGGTAACTGGAATAAATAATGAAAAGCAAAGGCCAGGAATACAATTGAAACTGATGCAACTGAGCTACTTTTTCCATTATAAAATTGTTGGAAATTACATGTTGTTTTAGAAACATTCTTAATTCTAGTGCTGTCTAATTGTCACACATTTATACTTTGTGAGGATAGAATGAGCAAGTTGCTTTTGCATTACCTAAAACAACGCTAGTTTAAAACAGAAATTGTTCAAATACAAAAGCAGCATAAAAATACATAAGCAGCCATAAAAATTCCAAGTGACCAACACTGAAGAGGCATTCACACTCCCAAGTTCTACAGCTCTTTATCTTCAGTGTGCAACAGACTGGTCCAATGTGCCACAATGCTCAGGGTGTATTAATAAAGCAAAAGAGAAAAAAGAAAGGGGGAGATTGGCTGGAAGCAGTTACTGAGCAAACTACACTTCCATTTCAGGGACCTTGATGGCTCACTGCTATGTTTTAAGACTCTACTACCAAGAATAGCAGTAGAGGGGCATTTTTCCCTACAAATGAGAAATAGTTCTGTCTCTCCCATCTCCTCTTACACTTCATTCTCCTCCATATTTCTTCATACCCAGACTCCCTTAACCACATCAACAGCCCTTCCCTCAACCTAAGCAGTAACCCCTAATTAATTTTCATTTTGGTTAAAGAACTAAATTTTTGG
The DNA here is from genome assembly GCA_013396695.1 of Sakesphorus luctuosus. NCBI lineage: Eukaryota > Metazoa > Chordata > Aves > Passeriformes > Thamnophilidae > Sakesphorus > Sakesphorus luctuosus. The sequence goes on from VWZD01013579.1 coordinate 12,376, forward strand.
CTCACTTATGAGAGGTTCTGGGAAAGAACTGGAAAAGCCAGTTCACATATGAGACATTTAACATGAAACTAAACAATAAGTAAATGGAGACACTATGCTTGCAAAAGTAACCATTTTAAAATGTGGCCTCTATAAAAGGTGGTGCATATATTCTTGCAAAAACCCAATGAAAATTTCAGACTGTTTCTGAGTAATTACTGTCAATTTTTATAATCCTGAAGAATATATTAAACTGGAAAAAGCGTAAAAGGGATGTATTTAAAAATATATGTGTTGATTTCAACTTGGAGCAACCTCCTCCCACCCCCTGAAGTTTATCTCCTGGCTTTTTGTTTTGCTCACTCTGTCTATAGAAACTGAAGCAATTCTATAATTGCAAAGAAAATTGAAGCTATTTCATATGTAAGCCACTCTAACTGTGCCATGCTCCTCCTCTAGCTATGCAGCATGTAAGGGCTGGCTGGGGGTTCAAAGGCACAGATGAATGAAGCCCAAGCAGCAACTCCCTCATGGGACTTCCTTCAAGTTTCACAGGGGCAGAGGCAGCCCTGGAGTCCAGCATCTCCAAACCAACAAATACTGCAAACCCTGAAAGAAAACTCCCAGCTGACTGCATATGCACCCATATGGCATAAAGAAGTTGGAGGCAGAGTGTGTCAGGGCCATAACAGAAACGCTGAGCTTACGTGAAACACATGGGATTACGTGACAAGAAGCAACATGTCACGGGATGAGCAAGTCTCAGCATCATGGTGCTGCTGAGGGAACATGCCTTCCAGGAGAAAGGACAGGGACCATGAGGACACAAAGCCGCATGGCAGTGAGCTGGCTTTTCCCTACACATGAGAACCAGCTCTTCAGTCTTCTCCACCTCCTCCTGCTCTCCATTCTCCCCTGCTTTAAGCAGTGCAGAAACACACTCCTCTCCTTCCATTGGTATGCAACAGTGGGATACTGATTGCCTGAGCTAGGGAGGGCACTGTTGCCACAGGGGAAGGAGCCAGCCTGGGCTCAGCCTCTCTCACAAAGCTTTCTCTGGGGGTCATGGCTGGAAAGACACTGACGTATGTAGGTATTGGGTCCTGGTGCTCCAGGGGAGGAGCAGGAAGCCAAGTGAACAAGCTTGGCACTTAAGGACGTAGAACTTGGCAGCTCCGCAGAGGGAAGCCTCCTTGTCTTCACTGCACTTCATCAGGTCTTTGTCCCATGGCTCTTCTACAGAGTGACAAACTTGCCCTTGGTTGGGCGGAGGCTCACGATGGAAAATACAGGCCCTCAGGGCTTTCATTTTTCACCATATTATTCTGAATAACTTTGCTTGCCCTAAATCTTGTCCCAGGGCCAAGGGTTGATTTAGCTCTATCTTTAGGTTAATCCAGCTGTGAGAAAGAGAGGATAAAGAGAAACCTAAATCACATATTTCATGAAGTGAAAGTAAAATTTGCCTTTATAATTCTAATCTGAAGTGAAACTTCCTTATCATTCTTGCCCTGCTGCAGCACTTTCCTGTCATGGCCTGCCCTGCCCCTCCAAAGCAGCAGCCTGTAAGTCATCCCCCAGAATGTGCTGAATTGGTTTATAGTTTCTATTAAAGCAACATGGTTGGTTGAGATGAAGTCGGGGGGGAATGGCATAACACACAGGAATGCACCGCAGGCAGAATGGATGCAATGTGAACCAGGAAGAAATCGCAGAAAAGACAGGCCTTGAAAGATGTTGGCGTGGTTCTTGTTTACACAGNGCACTGACACTGACTGAAGAGCAGACTCTGCAAAGACTATCCTATGTATGAATGTGCTGTTTGGTGGCATTGGCAAACCCTAGTGTCTTTGAATAAAACTAAGGTCTGCATATGCCAGGATAAGACCTACATCTATTGTAAATAACTACAAATACTTCCATATGTACTAATTTGGTGACTTTTTGTACCAGGAGCTAACAAAGGCTGCGTGGGAAAGAAAAAAAGTAAACAAGAATATAAATTACTCCAATCACCCATAGTTATGTTAAACGTACATTTAAGTGTATGCATCTTAGTCTCATTAACAGTGCAAAATTTAGAGAATGAGGTATAAGAGGATTATTTTTAGTTGCATGGAAATTAACAGTACTGTATAGTCCATACTGCAGTAAGACAAATGTTTTTTTCTCCTTTTATTCCCATTAATTTCTTGAACTTTAGTAGTTACTTACAATACATTTTCCAGTACCATCTTGACATCTGTCTGAATTTCCATTGCAGTTGCAGGGCACACAGCGTCCAGCAAATAATCCTTTATTCTCACGATAAAATCCAAGGCCACATTCCTAGACAGTAAGCAGAGAGAAAAAAAATAGGGAATGTTGGTGGAAAGAAAGTTTTGTACTTTATGGTAAGCATATTTTGAAAATGTTTGCCATTTCCAAGGAGTAGTGAAGGTATACATTTCCTTGCAAGCTCTTTTAAGCCCATATTGTAACTTTTAATGCAGTATAAATAGCAGTGAAGGGAGATGAAGAAATTTCATCTGAACCCTGAGCTTTACACACTTTGGTTGTGATGATTTAATCATTTTGACTAACCTCTGAGCAAAACATGTTTCCCGTGACTATGTACAAAAGTGTTGAACATGATTTTTAACCACAGAAAAATATTTGAATATGAGAACATTGTGTTGTGAATTTTAAGAAGAACATATGGAAATCTCATATACTAACTAGTGGTTATATGAAATCTCGATATTAATTTCACTATGGTGTACTCCTTGGAAATAATTCTAGATATCTTTTACATACATTCATCATGACTTCCACCATAAGTCTACCGAGAGCAACACAAAGCCATGCCTAGACACAGTTAGGTGATGTAACAAAACATACAGTGATCTAATTTTTAAGTACAGGCTTGCCCTGGAGACTGGGGAAGCATGAGAAGAATGTTTAGCTACTGAGGGCACAGGAGCACAGCCTGTCAGATCACAGTTGGATTTTAACAGAGAGCTAAACAAGAGGGACATTAAGAATGAAGCAAGAGACATCAAGTTTGTTAGCCTACACCAGGAAGGTAGTAACTCTTATGTTACAACAAGGTTTCTGCTTGGCATGGGCATGGGAAGCCTAAGGAGTTCCTCCTATGAGAATGAGTCTGTACACAGACCAACTCAAAAATTCATGCCCATATTCTTTGCTCAGCATACCATCCTGACACACCAATCACATAAAAAATGACTAGAACATAGGGCTATCCCTTCTATTCCCTTGCTCCTTTTCACTAGGAACTGAGCTGGTGTGGTGCAGTGAAGATCAGAGTCTGTAGAGAAGTGGGGAGAAAGTTGTGCTCCCCACGAAGCCAGCACCTCCCAAGTTCTTGCCTCCAGCAATGTACTTCTGTGCTGTACCTCTACCTCACCCCCACCTCACAGCTGGGGGCTGGCCCCAACAACATGAAGAAAACAAGAGACAGTTGAACTTTAAAGCCATAAATCTTTTCTCATAGTAATTGCTCCGCCAAGACTGATGGGACTAATCTAAAGAGCAAAGGGGTTTGTGGGATGGTGTCACAAATCATGTCCCAGTGGTTCGAGGTGTGAGTATTTATGCAGAGGCAGGATTAACCAATGAATTTATCAATGATGGAATTAGCAGAGGGAAAAAGAAAACATTTACCTCTCACAAAGCAGACCCCCAAAGAAACACTGAGCTACTACTGTTTAAACAATGTTGTTAGTGGCACCTTTGCCTTCTCTACAAATAGGATAAATGAAAAAAGAAAAAGGTATGCACAATACTAATACCATCAACAGTCTTAAATACTGACTTCAGTGTGAGCAAGGACTAAATTTAGAACAGACATTTGAAGTTTTTCAGATACATTTTTAAAAGGGTATGTTCCCCGAACAACAGGGAGCCAATATATACAGCTTCTGAAGAAACCACGGCCTAAAATACATTAAACAGCATGACTAAGTAAAATACAGGCTCTAATGCATATAAATTTGATTTACTTACAGTCTTTTCTTAGACAGCAAAATGAATCACACCCCTTAAAAACACATCCAAATGCATTTGGAAAAATATCTGTGCAGCCTTTTGTTTTTCTATTGATTCTGTCTTTAAAACAACGTATTTGGAGTATGTGGGCACTTTGTTTTTGAAGCAGCATTTGTGATTTCCACACAAATGATAAACAGATTCCACATCAAGAAAAAGCCCTAGGAAGTTTCAAGTGCTTACGTGTTTAGAATCGTTTTCAAGTAACCAGAAATTTTAAAGAAACTCTGGCACACAATTTTGTAAGCAAAGTACTTTGAGACGTAAGATTAGCCTTCTCATTACTTTTCTATTAAGTGGTGCATAAGTTATTACCAAATTAGTTCATTTAAAAACAAAGTGAAAGAAGGAAGAAGGCGAGGAAGAGAAACGAGCAAATTACCTGTCTCGGGTAAAAATCCGTTTGAACTTGTTGCTGCTGACTCCTCTCCTGAAGGTGGGGATAGGAGAGCCTCTGTTGCATATCTTGTGCTAAACAACACCCCAGGGACACTAATGTGACAACCAGCCATGCTACATTTCTTGGCCTCTGTGCGTGGGCCATCATTTTACTTTGGCTCCACCGTGAACATATGCTGGTGTCCTTTCGGTGCTCACCCGTTCCTTCTCTTATACGCCCCCTTCTTCTCCAGCTTCTGACTCAGATTAATGAGGCTCTGTGCTGTGATGGGCCCCACCTTTAAACTTTATACGTGAGTCAAGTCGTACAGCACACATTACTGTTCCTGAGGTTAACAAGTAACCCCGGAGTTCCTGTAGCTCAATATATACCTAAGTCGGGGTGTGGCAGCATCACCTCCTCCCCACCTAAGGCAGCCAGACAGAGCTGAGTGATTAGGGCAGTAAATCACAGACTGAGTAATGCTACATAAACATACCGGGCTTACCAACTACCCAGGTGAGTGTCTTGATCACTTCCCTTGCCTTGTATTTCCACCAGGTTACATAAAAAAACTGCAAAACTTGGTTTATCAAGGCAGGATGTTGAAAGCAGTGTGATGGCACTAGGAATTTCAGTCAATGCTCAATGATTTGTGTGTGGCAAACATCAAATGCATGAAAAAATAAAAAATATTTCCAAAATTGTATTTGACAGATGATGAACAGCTGCCATAAGCAGTGGATACACACATAAAATGTAAGCCAGCCATACAAATTTTTGTTCAGTCTTTTTGCAGCTGCTCCAGTCTGGATATTATTCGTTCATTCTCTTTTCAAAAAACTTCTGCAAGGTTAGTACAGCAATTGCTGCTTTACAGTAATCCTCAACCATTTTCTGAGAGTAATTCCTCCTATTTTGTGCACTTTGTACACTGCTTATCTCTCCAGTACTTAATTTTGCTGTATTTGGTGCTTACACATGGCAACAGTCAAGCTCTAAGCTAAGCAAAGAGACAGCCAAAAGAATCAGGAAGCATCAGGAATCGGATATACAGCTGTGGTTAGGATTTCACCAGTCTTCAGGTAACATTATTACTTTGCAATGTTTCATTATCTCTCATAAAAATATCTCCAAATTTTTTTTACAAATAAGTTAATTTTAGATTTCAAACATTTTCCTATAAATACAGTAGAATTATCTAAATTCAGGATACTTCCCTTGGACCCTGTGAAAATAAGAAACATCAGGGATCTTCTCCACTGTGTATGGTCTCACAGACTTTGATCAAATCCATTCTGACCTTCACTCCATTAAATTAAGTATTGACTGAGATTATTCAGCCTCTCAGAGGGTATCACAGAAGAATCCCTCATTATAGTGCCTTGCACATGTAAAATGACATTCACAGCTCCACAAAAGCAATCACGAGTTGAATAACCCTACAGTGCTTCTTAGACAGTGAAAGCACTCAAGCCCTTGAAAGTGCACAGGCTAACAAGAAGGACATTTAATTACTTTAATAACTAGCCTGTTCCTCTAACTAACGCAGTATGCATAGCTGTAGGCAAGGCAGAAGTTAATGGTACAGTACTGAGGCAAACGTTTCCTACCTGACATGAGTCACCAGTGTACTCCTGAGGGCAGGAGCAAGTCTCTACACTGTATGCAATGCTGCCGCTTCCTGTGCTGGTGGCTTCCTCCAGCCCAACCTCACCAAGCGTCAATCGCTGAGTCTCCGTGAAGTAAAGGCCTCTGATGTGTAAGCCATCCAGTCTGGACAGGATTATCATCAGTTCTTCTCTGGATACAGGGTTATTGCTGCTGGCATGCCTGAAGTTTCCCTGTCCATTAAGGGTACAAAATGAGCACAGCCCTGCAGCTTCTTTAAAGGAGCACCTGCAAAGAAGACTGGAGGACAGGAAAAGGGAGAAAAGACCCATGGAACAGACCCAGATAGTGCCAATTGGTGTGGAGTGAAATAGAGGCCAGGAAAATAAACATAGGATGGGTGGAAAAAAGAACAATGAGCATAAAAAGGGATGTAGCCTTTCTTTGCAAGGAATGTATGGCTCTGAGGTATTGAGAAGTGAGGAAGCCTGTAGGTTCTTTATCAGTCAGCCAAATTTTTTTGAGATATCACCCACCAAACCATAATGGGGTGGAGGAAAATGCTTTTATTTCTAAGAGTAAGTGATGTCCTAGAAAGCCAGTCTTTCAAGGATACCTTCACATGCTTTCTTGCTGCTAATAGACACAGCACTACTGAAAATGCAATCTAGTTTGGAGAAACATCTTTTTTCCCCTGTGTGAGACAGAAATAAATAACCCAGACCTTCTGAGCACAGATTTAAGGTAGGAATAATCCCTGCTAAATTCACCTACCTGAATGTTGGACTCCCATTCTAAATTAGGTACCTGGACACCAAGGAAAACAGAAAACAGCAAACAGCTCATTCCATCCCCATTAAGTACAGTCTGGGGCTGCAATGAATCACCTTCCATTGATGACTGATTCAGTATTACTCCACTGGCCCTGGAGGGAGTGCTAAGGGCTAAACTGGGCAAGATGGCTAGCTCAGAGGTGCTAAATTTAGGTAGAATGAATCAGAACCCAGGTTCTATGTGGCAGTAGAAAGAGAAAAAAAAAGTTCATATTTAAGGTCTACAATATTTAAATTTATATTCATTACCAAGTATTTGGTATTTTAGCACGTATCACCTGTGTATTTTTTTATGTGTCACTGGGAAGAAAAGAGAAGGCCATTCTCTTTCAGTTCTTACCTCAACCAGCTGCACACGGCCGTAATATTGACGATCAGGCAGTGGGTTGTTGGGATCCATAAAAACAACTTCCATTTGATGACCCTGTGTAAGAATGAGGATGTAACATTGCAGTTTCAATACTTTTTATGGTAAAGTGTTCAGATGCAATAAAATTTGGTGAAGCACATTAACCCTGTTCTTTGGAGGATAAAAACTAAGTAATACTAGGAAAACTGTATGTCATATTGTTAGCAAAGTGGTACAGTGTCAGCAAGGTTCTAGTGCCAGCAAGGTTTTCACTGCTTTTGCCCATTAACAATGTTGCTTTCAAGTAAAACACAAAATCAAACTAATGCTGATCAATTTTCACAGGAACTAGTTTACTTCTGAGTAAAAATGTTTTTGCATTTTCAAACACTTTGCTTTGCATCCTAGTGCACAAGCAACTATGTATATTCCTCTAGTACTTTATGAGAAATGTTTCCCAATAGGAATCCTGAAATACTAAATTACCCTTTCTGATGGTCTAAGGAAACAAAACCACTCCCTTGAAATTTCAACAAATAGTCAAAGATTTCAATTTTGGCCAAAAACTGGTTTAAAAACTGTTAACCTAAAATGCATTTTTATTTCAGTCCCTTGAAGCCTTATAATTATGCTTAATTTTATGCTGAATTCTCACAGAAAATACGATTAATTACACATGGAATCCAGGTCATTTTTGAAGAGATGAAGCCATACTTGTTGACAAGTGTGCAAGGCACTAATTAATTTTTTTTTCCACAGGTGAATTTTACAGAGAAAATCCTATCTTATCTTTGTATTTGCTCTCAAATCAATTATGCTTAATAATATGTTACTTTGGCAACAGAGGCAGATGTGTTGATGGCTTTGAGCAAAATGCAGTAAAATCATTTTTATAGAAAAATAGCAAGTTGCTTTTAAAGTTAAGCCCACTATACAAGCAAAATTAGCAAAATTTGCCATGCACAAGAGGTAACATAAAAATCATGGTATTGGTGTTGCTTAAAAGAAAAAATGGTATTTCAAAACTTACTGTTAGTCGTATATCAGGTCTCTTATGCAGCAGAATCATGCCCTCACTAGGTAAGCCAAAAGATTTCACTTGGTAACTTAGGAAGCCTCCATATGAAGAAAGCTGCAGTAAAATGCACAAGAACAGAGATACTTTACTGCACTGTTGCTTGATATTAATGTAACTTTGTAGTTCAGTTTACCAGCACTATAAATACAATATTTATTCTTTTTTTATTTAGAAAAAATATGAAAACAGCGTTGCTTGGAAGAAATTACTTTCTATTTTGTTACTGTACGTAACTGTCGTAACTTTTTGAGCAGATACTATTCTCTGAAAGACTGCCTGCATCATGCGGTTCTTTTTCATACCCGGGTTCACACCCTGTGTGCCATGGAGAAATCGCACGCTCACATGAACATTGTTTTTCCCCTCACCGTACAAAACAGCTTTGGTGCATCAAGAGCAGACATCAGATTGACACTGAAAGTGCTAGTGAACCCTATGAACAGCTGTGGATAAAAAGAAGTCAGACTAAGAATGTTTAAAGTTGGGTTTCACAGGCCAGTATTTTCTAAGCTTACTGCAAAAATTAATCCAATCAGGAAATCTTTGCTCCACCTTCTGGAGGGCAGGACTTCTACTGGTGTCAGTTCTGTTGTAAGCAGGCCAGTGCTGTAGGCTGAACTGAAACCACACTTCTTTTGGCTCAACTACAGGTGACCAGAGGTGGCCTCAAACCCAATCAAATCCATACACTGCTGCCCAGAACAGACACAGGCAATTATGTTTGAATCATCGGACAAACAGCTTCCCTGGGTGCTGTATGAGTGACTCAGAATACATTGAAACGAAAGGAAGCTCCAGCCACAGCCTAGATAGTTTTTGTTCCAAGAAGAGCCTAGAAGGAAGGTTTGTGGGTAACTAGGGGAAATCAGACACTTTGGCCTGGATGTATTATTTTGTTTTGCACCCCTTGTCATTTGCTCTTACATCTTATGTTTGATTTTGACATGGGGGAAGAACTGCTTTGTCAGGTTTTGCAGTTCTACAGGTAAGTACCAGCCTTCAATCTACCCCTTTCCAAATACTTTGATGAATTACACACAAAATACTGACATCTCAATACTAAATTTGTTCCTTGGATCACAGGGATGTAATTAATGTGAACTGCATTTTCAAAAGCATCACTTGGAACATTGGCTATATTTTACCAACACAATCAAACCATTCTTTATAAATATTTTTTTTTAGGAAAAAACCCCCCAAATATGCAAAATTGTTTCTCAGTGATTTTTTTCATGAGAAAATATTGGCATTATAAACTATTGGGGTACGTCAGGCATCACCATTTATAGGGGCACCATTTATTGTAGTCCCCTTGTCCCGGGCAAGGGGGCAGCATGAATGATGGTCAGAAGAGCTCACGCACAGCAGGCATCAGAAGGCTTGATCAGAAGGCTTACAAGAGTTTATTCAAGATAGTTTCACAGACAGTTAATAGTAGCAGTAGTAGTAGTAGAAGTAGTCATTCCTAGTTGTAGTAGTAGATGTTCTATTCTCAGTAACATCCACACCTTTTATATCCTCTCACATCCAACATGTGATGACACTATTGGCTAGCCCATTCACCTCACATTCACCAAAGCATCTCATTGGTTACAAGACACCACACACACTCCAGGTAGCTCTCTTCTCTTTAAGGGAGAACTCTAAACTGCTTTCCTTAAGGGATGCACTCACAGTTACCCCTACAATAAACTACTCTGTATTCCAGATATATAGTATTTATTTTCTGACCTCAAGAGTTGTCTATTAAATAGAATGTTAAAATAAAAAAAAGCAGAAAATGGGGACAATGTGATCTAAATTTCTCAATGACTCTTACTTTCTGCACTGCTATAGACTTTACATTTGATTCCCTTTTAACTTTGTAAACAAAAGAGATAGGAAAGAAAATGTACTTTGCTAAATATAAATGTTCCAGTGGAACTAGTTAAAGGTTTAAGATAATGGAAAACAGTATTTATACCCTCATCATACTGAAAAATGTCTGACATGCTCTTTTTCACATTTTCAGAAAAAGATGCTATCCCTGGAAGCAGTCCAAAACCTGACATTTTCAAAATACAGTAACTTGAATAACTGGTAAGTTTATGAGCTTATAAACTAACAGGTAGATAGCATCTTGGGGGGACTTTCATTACTGCAGTATTGCTTGTGCTAGAATATACACTAACACACTGTATTGCAAAAGCAGGACCCAAATTAGAAGTATTTTATTTACAGTGTTGTCATTGCAAATGAAAGAGAGTCATGGTAGGCCTAGGTAGATACTGTGAAAAGCAATATAAAACGCATAGCACTGATCTTAATAGCTGTGTTTAAAAAGGGTTATTGCCTGCTTTATATCTTGTTATGGGAACAACAGAAGTCCTTTTGGTTCAACCCTGTAGGTGATAATGTATGCTCTAACACGAAATTTCTTTCAAAAATAATTTGTAGGCATTGAAATAAGAACCTCTATAACATTAACAAAAACCACCCTAAATAAACATACTGTTCAGCTGAGATATGGACCTCTGAGCATAGGAGAGCAGGATGACAAATACTGCTCTAGTTTTTAAAATGAGGACCAAGAGGAATTTCAAAATTGCAGCATCTTTAATGCTCTGGTGTCCATCCCATTTTTGTTCTCCTGTACGTAGGATTGCATCTGAAAAGCCTGTGTGTCCTGCAACTGGCTAGTAACTATTGACACTGTCAGAGTTCCAAAGAGGAAGAATCTGGGGCTCCAGGTCTGCAACTCACCATTACCAAAGTACCCCTTGTCACAGTGATCCTTGGGCTGAGATGCTGATGGTATTAATCGTGAGAAAAAGACTGCTTCCATGGATGAGTCAACAGAGCAGCAAGCAGTTCAAAGAACACAAAGGTTAGAAAACCAGTTGTTGCTCTTCCCAAGCAATATATCAAATGCAAAAGGTTGGGGTTTTTTGTGTGCCATTGAGCACACAATCACCTTTTATTCTTTTGGAAATCTACCCAGAACAGAAACTAAAGAATCTAAGGGATTGGCAAGCTCTATGTGTTCTGGGTTTCAGAAAAGCAGCTGAAGGTAGCAGCTCCCTGAACCACAGCTTCTGAGGATACTGTTCACATAAAGACCTGTCTGGCACTGAGCAACATGATTAATTCTGTGTAATTGGTTATAATTTTAACTGTACTCAGAAATAAAATGTTGTGATTACTGGTATGAAAGGCAAGAGAGACAAGAATCTTGTGAGGGAAGAGAAAGAAACGTATCTAAGAAACAGACTTTTTTATCAACAATGCTGGCAAAAAAATTATTTCCATTATTAAAACAGATGATTTAGGTGGTAGTTACCTTCTCTCCCAGGTAAGATGGTGGGGCTTTCCAATACAAATTACGCACAGAAGCAGGCAGTTCTTGAACATCAGCCACTACACTATTACTGACTGGATTGAAAGTGACTGGAATGTCAATATTTTCATCCACTGCCTCCAAGTGCCAGTTTCTCATGTCAACAAACTAATGAAAAATACATAAAGGAAATAAGTTTCTCTCATCCTTTATAAACTTGACCAGCACCAAGTAATGAGAAGAAAATATTTAGCCTCTGTAATTCCCCTGCCATGAAATCCAATAGCTTCAGAGCCAGCCTAAAGTCTTCGTGCAGTGGATATCGTGTGGACCTCAAAAGAGAGAATAATGGGACAGCTGTGCCAAAGCTACTTGGGATGCAGGCATTTGGTTTGTAATCTGCAGACTAAATTCTGTCTTCAGTCTCATGAAGACATACCCTTCTGGAGGTGATTAGGAATTGTGTAAATAAACCCAAGAACTTAATTTGGAGGTGCTTTTTTAAGTCCATTCCAAAATCAAACCCAGGACACTAACCTGAAAGACAGAGTTTGGACCAGTTGTGGTATGTACAAAGCATGGGGGAGGGGACATGGCATGATATTTTGGAGAGGCAGGCAATGTAGCCTAATATTTTTGCTCTTTAATGCACATTTTATGTTTATGGTTGTTGTTTCATGAAAGACCATGCACCCTTTTATTTATCATTATGCTGGGAGAAAGAACACATAATGAATATGTACCAGAACAAGTTCTGTGGTGTGTTGCCCTTGGCTGGCCAGAGCAATAGAACAAAAGGATAAACATGTTTCCAGAAACAATTTTTGGTACAGACAAGTAATCACTAGAGGAAATTTTCCTAAAACAAATGGAAGTTTGCTACTGACGTCACTGAAGCCAAATTTTTATCCTTTGCTTGTAAACAGTAAAGAACCAGCATCTAGTCTATGTCCAAAACTTCACCAAACTCCTCATCCAAGATTATAGCTCTGAATATTTCTTTTTCTTTCTCTTGCATTGTCTCAAGCAGTTGTTGCTTTTTTTTTTCATTCTTACCATTCACTTATGCCACTAAAAGTCTATCTTCATTTCTCACACTTGGTGTCGTGTCTTTTACAGAGAGAAAAGTAAGGCAATTTTTACAAGCTCTGTAGAATCTGTCACTCATTTTTTAAGTTTAAAAATGTATCTATGACATAGACATATAAAATGACATAAGCATCTTCAAGGAGATCATTGACTTTAATTATGACTCAGAATTTGAAGACGAAGCAAGCAAGATAAAGGCCAGCTCAACTTCCTCCAACTAGAGATTTGCAAACAAACAGGTAAAAAGGGCCATTTCTACTGAAAGACACTTTCAGACTACATCTAAGTCTTAAGAAAGCTGCACTAAATTTGAACTATTGCTGGGAGAGTATTTCTTATCCTTAGAAATGTACTTCATGGCATAACTGTGTATGATAGAAAATAAATAAACCTACTGGACACACCTTAGTTCTACGACGATTTGTGCTGCGACAGTTGCTGGTCGCCCCAAAACAAAAGCAAGAGGTACATCCCCTGGGATTGGAAGGGTCCAGATAAAAGGATCCTGGTCGGCAAGTATCACAGGCTGCACCTTGAACATTCTCCTGTTAAGGCATAGTTCAAAGAAATCTCAGTGATTTCCTTTTGGTCTTGGTGAGGTATTTATTTAAATGAATGAAAATATGAACGAAATTGTGTGATTTTCTAAACAGACCACAATCCAAATGCAAACAAAACTGTCTAGGAGACTATCTTATGAGCTGTCTTTTGAGTTTATAAAGTGAACCACTGACTAAGAAATATTAGTCATAGACAGCTGGTAACTTCTCTTCCAAAACCCTCCCGCTGGCTTTTGCAAACCTACAATATAAAAGGTCACCAGTGAAAATTCACATTTAATTATGCAGATGAGAACAAAAGAAGATATCCTGGCTATAATGATGTGGTAAAATGTCAACTGACATAATAGGGCTAAAAAAAGCATGGGACCTGGTTCACATCCAAAAGTGAAGATGCAGATGGATAAAGCAGATCTGTGCAGGGTACAGATTGCTTCAGTGAATCAATGGACATCTACTCTGAGGGTCTTTAACATCCTGCAAAAGCTCAGACCACTTGTACAACTGACAGATGTCAAAGTCATTAAAAATGGCATCTAATGCTATATCTAATCTACGCACATACTGCAAGGTGTAATAGTTTTGTACAGCTGCATTTAATTTATACTAAAAACTTAATTATAGACTGTCAGAGACTGAAACGGTTAATGATTTATGCATTCTAAGAGACTTTGCAGGCTTTTGACTTTTGCATTATACCCCTGATGGGCAGTTGGGCTCATCCCTTCCTCCAGTGCAAGCCCTGAAGAGGCAAGAAGAGCCGTTGCCCTGCCCTCCACATGAACCCGGCAAATATGGGGTTTCACAGTCCGTCTGGCAACACTGCTTCATGGAAAACAACCCCCTGCCCCGGGGGACGTGCAAAAGGCATGCTGAGGGTATAAAAATGGACTGGTGACTTTGGGAATTTGGGTTCTGTTCTTTGCCCCTGCCGCCTGCAGGACTGCTGAGATGCAACGCTGGATACCGGGGCAGTGACTTTGAAACATTCTCATCTTTTCTTATCTCTTCTTTTTCCTTGCTGTCCTGGACTCTCTCCTCCCGCTATGCATCTTTTTGCCCCCCCTCCTAAGGTTATTTTCTATGTCACATTATACAGAATTGTTAAAAAAACACCGATTATACAGTGTTGTTTCACTTTAATCTACCCTAAAGGGAATGATTAATAACAACCTAGGTTACCCCCGTCCCCTTCCCAGGAGTGGGTCGTAACACAGATTCACTTCATTCACCCTATTAAATACAAACAGTTACTGATTTGCAAAAGATGCTTGTGAAGGCAGAAGTAATTTGATTTATCTGACCTTGCAAAGACAAATTCCTGTCTGGGGATCGCAAACATCCGGTTCCGTTCCATCTCTGTTACAGCTACATGGCACACAGTTAGGGAAACCGTATGTTCCAGGAGCACACTGATCACATTGTCGTCCTGTTATTCCTGGTTTGCATCTTTATCAACAAACACAGGCGAAAGAAGGAAGTCAATAGGGGAAGCAAGAATGGAGCAAGGAACAGAAGATTAAAACAACAGGCAGGGGGATCTTTGAAGTGATTGCACAGCTATGACACAACTTTATGATTTCCACAGAGAAAAAGCAGCGGGTTAGTGTTGTTCCCAAACTTTAATAGTATGACATTTTAAATGGCCCCGGAACTGACTACAAACAGATTTGATGTTGATGGATAAAAATGCTCACAACAGAATTAGACTTCTGTAGGTGTGCAGTGCTTGCACTGCAGAACCTCTCTGTCTGTACACCAAGGTGTAAAACAGGGATGCTGGACATAGGTAAGCAGAGCTGCAAGATTTATGGCTGGATGCAAAGCATACACCTGCCAACAAAAAGAATTGCGGGCATACGATGAATTTCAGAGACTTCAACCTTCCACAAAGCTGGGGTTAGCTTACAATTGTTCACAATGGATAAAAATCCACTTTGCTCACAGTGAAGGCTGAATGATTGAATTTCCTATACCCCCTCCACATAACTGAAAAGAATGGTGAAGAAAACCACTCGTGCCATGTTTGTAATGCACATAACCCAAACTTACTTGCATTGCCCATTAGTAGGTTCACATTCTGGGCTTGACGCATCAATGACTCCTCTTTCGGAGCAGTTGCAGCTCTTGCAGCCAGCAAGGGGGTGGTAGCTGAAGTGATGTTTTTCGCACACTTCACATTTTGGTTTCACAGTTCGTGGAGGGCAAATGCATTTACCAGTCACATCATCACAAAGACGCTGCCCGCAGTTGCATACTAGGTCAAAGAAGATGTTCTACAAATCAATCACATCTCATCTTACAATGATCAACTCTTGTTGAACTTGCATATGAAACAAACTCACATAACCTTCATGTATAGAGGACATAACTCTTTTCTCTCGCTCACTAGTTTAAAGCTCAGGGTCATAGAAACCAACTCTGTGACTACAACAGTAGTGTCAAAGAGCAGGTTTAATGTTTGGCTCTTTTTTGCGGATTGGTTGCTTAAGTTCATCACAGGCATTGTTAATCACTTGCCAAAACTTACAAGGATTAAAAGACAAGTAGTTTTGGTGTTAATGGTATCACTTTTATAAAGTACTGTTTATAAACATCAAGTATAATATCTGGGAAGGCAGCTGAGGACTGTTGGTGTAATCCATACATCGGTTGATGTTATTAACATCAGAACATGAGGAATTAGGAATACTGTGTCTCTGATTATCTATGGAAAAACTTGAAGGTACAAAATGGGATTAAACAATAATAACTTGGAAATGATTTAGCAGTCAGTGCAGGAAAAATCTGTTTCACTGAAATAGTGACAATACGGATTTGAACCAGTTTAGCTGTAAGCCTACTGCACCTGGAAAGACAACACATGCAAAGCCACACTTCATTGTGAACTAGGGGCACTTTAAGGGAATGCAGTTACTTCTGCCTTAAACTGAAAGCTACACTATGGTAAAGCTAAGATGGCTCCACCAGCCTTTCACAGGATCAAGCCCTACACACTAAATAGAGGCTGTGGCACATCTGCAGTAAATTCAGAGAATTACATAAAAGGTCATTTCAGGTGATAAACGAGCCCGAGCATGTACTTACACTTGCAAAATGGGAATCCATAGTAGCCAGTTTGGCATCTGTTGCACTGACGACCAATGACATTAGGTCTGCAAATACACTGTCCTCCCAGGGGGCTGCACATAGGGCTCATGGCACCTGCACTGTGGCAATTACATGGCAGGGCTCCATTGTTGTAGAAAGCCACTAGTGACCTTACAGAGTCCTTACAGAAGGCCGATGCTCCTTCTGGGCTATTTAAATTGAAATATAAATCATGTAAGTACTGGCACGTGGGAATCGTTATGAGAGTACTTTGCAGCGGTTCAGTAAATGAGGGTCCTGTCTTTCAAACAGTTTGAAATAAAGATGGCATCAGTACACGTGCAAGGATATACCTTAATTAAATTAGTGGTGAATGGCTTTTAACATGCAAGTAAAAGATTTTTTCAAAGCAAGTGCGTGTATTAGTTATATCAGTTCAGACATGCCAAGCAAAATACCAAAGATGGAAATACCAAAGACAGAAAGATGACACAGATTTTCCTCTTTTGTACTGTGAGCAATAAAGCTCTACCTTTACATTGCATTTGCAATAGAAAGTCATTGAAAATGACTCATGGAAATTTAATGGGCCAGCATAAGCCATGAAAAGCATTTTAATGTAGCACAATGAGGGGGATTTTATATATCTTCTTAATACAGAGTAAAAGTAATATTATTCTCAGCTTGTTGTCAATGTTCAGTTTTTTAGAAAGTGATGCTTACTCAATATAAAAACTGTTTCCTCCACATTGGCTGATAAAATCAAATGATTTGTCCACTGTCTTGTTGTCAAGCATTTTGTAACTGTAGGTGTCTGCTGGAACAACTAAGATACTTTCCTTAAAACAACAAGAAAGCTAAATTGTACATTTCAGAGGAAAACAAAAAGACACAAACTAAGGCATTTATATATTTAGATGTTGCTTCATTATACATTCTGGATTTTCTCAAAACCTGTAATATTTTAACTGAAAAAAATAGGCACATATATTTCCCATGTTCCCCTCGAAGTTTTGAAACTACAAGCAGCATACAATAAAAACAGTGTATAATATCTTAAAAATTAAAAATAGAACCAAAGCAGTGTAAGAGATCCTAAATATTGGAAACCCAACATTAAAACAAATTATTCTTTTTGGCTTTCATCTTTGCAGCTATCTCTAAATGAATGGTGAAAATGAGACTAGCATTTTCAAGTACATTTATGTAATAAACATACCAGAACTAGCATTCTTCCATCTGGTATCATCACTGTAACAGAGACCTTGGGTTCAGAAATGTCAAGCTCAATCTGGTTTTCTGCAATCACTTGATCCCGACAGCCAGACATATGAGGGCAGAATGAAGCATTGAAGGTACCTTGAAGAGAAAAAGTACTGGGGTTGTATGGAAAGGTTTTGGTTGCAGGGGGCTCTTGGGGTGGGTTCTATGAAAACATGTCAGAAGCTTCCCCCATGTCCAACGACCAATTCCAGTCAGCTGCAAGATAGACCCACCACTTTCCAAGTCCGAGGCTGACCACGGCAGTGCCTCTGGGATAACACATTTAAGAAAGGGGAAAATAAACCTATACAATGGCAACTACAGCCAGAGAGAGGAGTGAGAAGATGTGAGAGAAACAACTCTTCAGACACCAAAGTCAGTGAAGAAGGGGGAGAGGAGATGCTCCACGTGCTGGAGCAGAGATTCCCCTGGAGCTCATGATGAAGACAGGCAGGCTGTCCCCCTGGAGCACAGCAGAGCAGAGATCCACCCACAACCCATGGAGGAACCCACACAGGAGCAGGTGGATGCCCAAAGGAGGCTGTGACCCTATGGGAAGCCTGCAGTGGAGCAGGCTCCTGGCAGACCTTGTGACCCCTTGTCAAGGGACCCATGCTGGAGCAGTTGACAAAGAACTGCAGACTATGGGAATGGCTCGCATTGGAGAATTTGGCGGAGGACTGTCTCCCCTTGGAGGGACCCCACACTGAAGCATGGGAGGAGTGTGAGGAGTCCTCCTCTGAGGAAGAAGAAACAGCAGAGGCAATATGTGAGGAACTGACTACAGACCTTCCATGTCCCTCTGCACCACTTGGGGGAGAAGTTAGAGAACACTGGGACTAAAGTTGAGCCCAGGAAGAAGAGAGGGGTGGAGGGGAGGTGTTTGAAGATTTGGGTTTATTTCTCATTACGCTACTCTAATTTGATTGGTAATAAATTAAGCTAATTTCCCCAAGCCAAGTCTGTTTTGCCCATGATGATAATTGATGAGTGATCTCCCCCTATCCTTACTTCCACTCACAAGCCTTTTGTCATATTTGCTCTCCTCTGTCCATCTGAGGAGGGGCGTGACAGAGTGGCTTTGGTAGGCACCTGGTGTCCAGCCAGGGTCAAGCCAGCACAGCTCCACAAAATGCTGAGAAAGGAAAGGGGTTAGATCAAATTCAGATGCTTACCTGACCACACATGTCCTGCGTCCACATGGACTTGCACTGGGAACATCAGGTGTGCTGGTTGATAAAAATGTACTACAAATATGTATCTGCCCAAGTGGGGCACTCTGCCACTCAAAGTAATCTGGTTCTGGAGAAACAAGAACAGCTCTGATATTATACTTGTTTTGTGAAATATTCTTGGGTTTATAAGCTGTACTCAGTGCCACCTACCTGCAGTGAAAGAGATGGGGCTTAGCATGTTTTAGCAAGTTAAATATCTTGAAAAAACATGGCATTACAATTGCATGCTCTGTTTGCGTGCCAAGCACATCTAACATACTTCTGTAGTCTGTGAGACTACTGCATAGTTTAGAAAGAAGCTGGCTTTTTTTTCTTTCTGTATATTGTCTCTGTTGCTTATTCAGTGTGCAACATTTTGATCATATCACACCATGCAGTTTTGATTTCTCTTACAGTGTTTCATCTATTTAACTTTACTAATATCATACTTTGTGACATACAAAACAAAGTTTTCAGAATGTAAGATACCTGTAGTGGTGTCAAGGTGACTCCCTTAACTGAATCAGCAGGTAAAGGGGCACTGATTGGATCATAGAGTACATTCTTCTGTACTTCGGAGATTTTCCCATCTTTGAATGCATCCAAAACCAAAGCTGCTGGTGGAGTTTCATAAACTGAGGGAATGCATGTTGCACTAAACACAGAATTACAGTAATTATTCTTGGGGCCATGAGAATTTCTTAAGCATCATCACAGGAAGAACTGTTGGCTCAGAAAAGTCAATATATTAGACTGTATTACAATTAACAATGCAATAATAATCCCTGTTCCTATTTGGATTCTATGTAAATGATCAGAAAGTAATTGAAAACAAGAAATATAGATTTAACTTATAAAGAGGAAAGTGCACATTAACTGATCTTATTTACTCAAAATTTCCCTAACTTAAAGTCTCAATGGAAAGTGTTAAGGAAGAGGAAACTTAAGGGAACAAGACTGTTAAAAATTAAATACATTTTAGTTAATCCAGTTAGTTCCATTCACCAGAATCTGTACTAATATTGAATTCTCAGTTCCATAAATATTTACATAGGTGTATCCTTTAAACATGCAAGTTTTCTCCCTGAAGTCAATGGGACTACTTAAATACTTAGAAGTTAAGTATACACTCAAATATTTGTAGAATTGGAGCCAAAATAAATAACAGTACTCCTTGAAGCATTCATTGACTGCTGTATTTAACTATTTCTCCCTTGGCATATTTATTTCTGAAGAACTTGATTGAGAGAAGTTTCCAAGACTGCGGGACAAAATGTTTTCAGGGGTTTTCCTGATAGCATTTGTTCACTTCTCCTTAAGTACTCAACAGACAATGATTAATCCTTGCTCTTGACAGGCCCAGAACAGGAATGGTATGTTTCAGGGTCAGAACTGAGAAGCATTTGCCAGGCCTGTGTGGGAAATCATGTGTAGCATCCACTTATTATACTGTTAGACAAGACTCTGCCTCTTTCAACTTGGTCAACTTAAAACACTTTCAGGAAAACAAAAATGCTTGCCTGATAATAACAATATAAACATACAGTATACTATGCAAATACAACAAAATTTAAAAAAAAAAAACCAAAACAAATCAACACAAAACCAAAGTAAAGAGTGCCATCTTATACATCAGCTTTATTGTTAATTGTGTTTTTCACCCAGCCTCTTTCCTCTGTTTTACTCAGACTACAAATGCCTGGATTCACAAAATACCTTTGGCACAAGGACAAGTATCTTCAGTCTTGGAAAGCTGCTCTCAGCAGTAACACTCTGAGTTACAGCTGCGATTCAATGCTATGCATGCTTGGAAGTCACATGCTTTTATCCAATTTACTATCCAGATTTTTTTGCTTTCTATTTCAACTCAAGTGTTATATTAGAAGCTAGGATCTGGAAAACTATTAGACTTAGTCACAGCTCTTTCCACCGCTGAAGTCCTGCAAATGACATTTTTACTTTGAGGCCCTTCCCACTGCCAGATCAGTAGGAAGAAAGTCTTAAGAGTAGCATCACGAGGGGTACTCCAGGGAGCACAACAGGCACTGAGATGTGGAACTCCCTAATTTGGAAGCTGCAGTGATAGTTCTGCTCTGTTCAACAAAATCAAAGATGGAGTGGGGAAGAGCTTCAACAGGACACAGTAAATGCTCTGGGGAACCCAAACCTGACCACTTGGAAAGTGAGGGTTCAGGTTCAGATCTTCACAGCAAGAGAGGAGTCATCTGCCAGGGTCAACCAAGCAGTATATGAGTCCTCTAATTACTGGCCCTATAAAGGATAACGGAGAAAAAGGATCACCTGGTATTGCTGTGTGGAATGAATGATGAGGGCACATCTACCCTAGGGACCCCATGATGAGATGGACAAGGGAGTGGCTTGTTTGTGAAGAGGGGGTTTACATGTTGAATAATTTGATGCTGCGAAATTGAGCTGGTGTATTTGTGCCTGAAAGGGCACCCACATCCCCTACTTAATGACAAAGCTGAAGCAGTATGGTGCAGAAAACTCCACATGGAACAGTAACCATTTCAGGCCACAAAATTAGCAGTTTCTCCAGCTCTGACAGTTATCATACTGGATAGTGTGTGAAAGATGCAGTTTCTAACACATCAACACTTGTTATTTCAGATAGGCCAGGAAGAAGCTGGTATTAAGAAAACATTGCAGAAAGACTGTCTAGGCTAAGACTAACACTTCAGCTTTTTTACAAATACTACTTTGCAAAAGTGGCCAACAAATCACCTGTGAGTCCGCAATCAAAGGAATTAAAATACCAGTTAGTCCTCCTTTCAAGGTCATCCTTAGGCAGTAAAACTAAGCAAGTTACCTTCCATCACGGGTACTCCTGTAAGCAGCTATGCACTGTACTTTAGGATCCACATATTCTGGAGAAAATTCTTCAGCTGATATAATACAAACCTTGTGCTGAAAAACACACAAAGCACAATTAACAGTTCATATCATAAATTACAGGGCCAGGCCTGAATAGGAAAGATGAAGCCTAATTTTAGCATGGGGAGATCTGAACCCAAAGCCATGTTCTGTAATGGACCTCCCACAAGATTCTGCATCCCTTTACTCCGCATCCTTTTACCTCCATGCACCTCAGTGCCCCAGGGTTAAATAGCATTTTTCTGTCCTTTCCAAGGAAGGCTCTTCAGAAGTTAAGTAAATAAAATACGTGTGTGGCAACGGGAAAGAGAGACAATCAACTCATAGGGTGAGAAGCCAGTGAATTAAGAAACAAACAAATCCAATAGAATAGAACAAAAACTTTCCTTTTATTCAGCGCTGGGAACATGGGGAGTAATCTCACCAAAGACATGTTCAACGAGACTTTTGTGTTTCCAGGTTTATACACTTAGTTACAGTGGAAACCCCCTGCCCAAAGTTAAGCAGTACATCTTGAGTGACTCTTAATAGCCCTAATGGGCTGCTATTAACTCTGCAGCTCTATATTTCCTTTTAACTAAACAATGTCACAGCTTCAGGCCTCTAACCTATACAGGTTTTCTGATTTATTTCTTATAGCTCAGCCTCTAATCTAAACAGGGTTTTTGGTTTATTTCCTTAAGTTCATCTTACAGTTCCAGGGTTAAATTCCTCTTTGTCTAAAGCTATGCATGGTTAAGATAACTGAGAAGCTTAGGTACAAGCTAAAACGAAAAATTAATATAAAATACAAAGTTAGTACAGGTCTGATTAAAAATTTGTAAACACCATTATGATTCTACAGAGAGGGGATAAAATCTATTTTCTTGAGGGGTCCCTGTATCACTAGACAAGGAACGTTACAGAGGTTGGAGGGAAAAGCCCTCATGTGTGGCGTTAAGAGACTTTTGAACCTTGAGGGAATTCCCAGACTTTCTCAAATGTAGGCACAAACACTTGCTCACACGAAGTCCATAGGAGTGAGTTTCAATGACACCAGGATTTCTCCAAATAGATTCAGAACTCATTTCAAAAGAAACAAGACCTATTTTTTTTTTTACTAAAACTAGACATGAACAAATGAATCCATGGTAGTCCTGCTGTAGCTATGATGGTAAGGACATAAAAGGATGGTTTGTGGCTAGACACAGCAGTATGCACTAATACAATATAACAAAATGCACATGCACAAGTTACAGAACTCGGGCATGAACTACTTGAAAAGGAGATAAAAATGTCTGATAAGCAGTAAGATAGCCAGCACCAAGTATCAATGTAAATGAAAATTGCATAAGGGGAATTCATTAATACGCAAAGTGATTCAGTTTGGCAGCAGGTCCTAAGGGAGCTCTGTGTTTTAGAAGGAGTGAGCAGGGACTAAAACCTTCTACAAGCCAGAGGGCTAAAAATACCTTTTTCTGTGAGCCAGTATTTTTCCTGTCCTCCGTATAAAGACCCACAGGGCTTCAGCCCATCACAACAGAACAAGGGGAGACCCTGAAGCCTTGAACTCCATCTTATGAGTTACTAAAAAGTTAGTGCAAAATGTTATCTGAGTTTAGACAGCTTGTCCACATCAGTGAGAGATAAAGACTATCAAGTTGGCAGATGACATCAAGAACCCCATTTCCTCCTTAATTAGACGAGATTTCTGAACTCCAGTGTTGTGGGTGGCTCTCCTTTGCCTCTCTGGGCTACATGACAGGGGATCACACAAGGGTCTTTTAACTCCAGTGCCTCTGACACTGACTTCATGATCAGTGTCTATACACCACAAGCTCTTCTCTTCCCCCTTTTTCCTATCTGTTGCTAAGTTCAGTCTCTAACATGGGGAATTATTTCCTTTATCTCAGGAGAATATTGAAATTTATCTTGCAGCAAGTTATTCAGAGAATTAAAACTAGAATTCATAAATAAAAATAGAGATTCTTAACACAAGAGACTTTCACATGTAGAGATATAGACTAATGTCAATGCCTAACAGACAATTTGAATGGTATTTGTTCACACTGAACACTCTCTCACGTAATGAAGAAAGCATGTATCAGCTGTTGGTCCTAACAGTTCCATAAAACTACTCTCTGTTATCAGTTGTGTTTGAACTCTAGATTTTAACAAACCTTGTGTTTCTAAAATGGAAGACAGAAACAACACAGAAGAAAATTCAGTGCACAGAAAAGTGTATTCCTGGTGTGACCAAAAGAGGTCAGTGAAGGCTTTTTATTCAAAATATCTAAAAGCTATATGACTAATGAATGTATTTATTACCTGAAACAAACAAATTATTATCTGAATTTTGTAAGAGACACAGGAAACTTCCACATGAGGTTTAAGGATTTAGAAAAAGTTAAAGATAAGGAAAGAAAATGAAAGATTAAGTATAAAAGCTATCAGAATATTTTTCATTTAAAGTTTACTTGTAGAAGAGAAAGAGGAACTGAAATAAAGCACAAGAGAGTTGGGAAAAAACTTGCAAATAAAGGCAAAGTTCTGTTTATCTTTGAAACTGGTAAGTTTGCCTCAGCATATATACTCTGGGTATATATAAAGCATATCTATTCAAGTAGCTATTATACATAATTTAAAACATTGCCTTATAAAATGTGAACGCAGGGAAACAAGTATCTCTCTTTACTCACTCAGGGAACATGTATTACAAAAAAGAAAAGAAAATGGCAACTTACCAAAAGAAAATTAATTGAAGATGCCTTAAGATGTATCTTTGTGTCTGCTAGAAGGTCATAGGCAGCAATGCCATTCCTGTCATCAACTACAACGCTGCGACAAAGGAAACTAAGACAGAAAGCAGGATTAAGGATGAGCCTGCTGGCATTGCCACACTGTTTAGGCTGTCACTTGGCTTCACTGCCTGGCTCTTAGCTAGCTGCACCACTGGTACCTAGCCATCCAGTTGGATCACAACGAACCTACCTTTGGCCACTGGGGAACATACAGTATCCTCATTAGTGAGACAAAGGATTTACCATGTACAAAACACTGCTTGTCCAACCTCTGGGTTGTCCTGCCCAGAGCTGACGCCTCCAGAGCTTAGCTCAGATATCCATTTGAGCAACTGGTTTAAGTAGGATGAGAACAGACAAGACACACACACATGGTTTCTGCAGAGCTTTCCATGCTGTGTAACATGGTGTATAACTAATATTCTGTGCCTGGACCATGCTCCTCGAGGTCCCAGTACACACCAGCTGCTGCTTTCCAGCACTGTCATGTGCCACTGATGATGTGGATCAGCAGCTCTTGCCCACACAGAGGCAACTGGGCAAATCCTGATTTTAGGAAGGTACAGTACATTGAGATACTCCTTAATACAAGTGAAAAAATGTAGCTTTGCCCCTTATTGACTACCTTCAACTGGCTGCATTTCTTTGGTAAAGATACATATAGGAAGAGCCTTGTAAAAGCCTTTGAATTCTGCCTTGTTCAGGGAGCATGATCTCTGCAACTTGCCAAAAGCTCTTTTGCTAAAGAGAAGTCATATAAGCCTCTGACTTCTTTTTTTTCTTCTGCACTTCTCTTTAGGTAGGCCAACCAGCATGCCATGGGTGAGAAGCTGTAATCACCATACACCTGCTTCTCTATTTCTCCACTACAAGTCAGAGGATGTGGAATTTTCGCTTGTTTCAAGCACAGATTAGAAATAAGGGCAGGTCAGAGCAAAGAACATTGAATAGTAGAAAAATATAGATCCCTGATTTGTGATTCGCTGGAAACTTGCAATGTTTACTTCTCTTACAATACTTTATTGGGAATAATCAAGCTCCTAAGAAGGCCTGGCAAAACATATTCCAGATTCTACAAGTTACTCTTATCTGCATTGCACCTCACTATGTCATTCTTGATTTATTTTTTATCAGAAGAGACTTGTACATTCCCTGCTTAGGGAAGATGACACAGCAGCTTACTTGCAATGTGACAATTCACTTCATGCAGAATGGCCACAGAAGGGATTTGCTGCATTGCTACACCAAAGCAGTAATACAGTTCCTCTGTATTTTAATGAGCAAGTCCTTAACGTATCCTATGAACAAAAAAGTATGTTCAAAATTAGCCTATAAAATGTGTTTGGAAAAAAACTCAAATAATAAAATGAAAGATTTATAGCAGGTAGTTTGGGGCTTGAAGTGTTATACAGCAGGCTAAAATAAATAAATAAATCTTTCCCCAGCAATAACCTGACAAGGTCACTGCTTCGCATAGCTCTGCTCTGTGTCACAAACGTGCTGATGAAAATGACTTTTCTTACTGAGCAATTTCATCCTGAATATCCCTGCATCTCCATTCTGCAAACACTTGGCTCAAGGGAAAAACAGATGCATGTCTGTGGTCCCCTGGCAATGGGCAGGCTCTCCCAAGGGCTCAAAACAAGCTGAAGTGCTCAAGTGTTAAAGACAATCTCAGGACAGGCAAAATCATCTGCTGTAGCCTCATCAGTCAACAAGGATAAGAAGCATTTGGGTGAAGACTTTGCCTACGGCCTAATAGCCAGAGGATGGCTACACTCAGAATTTCAGAGACCTTCATGCTTCTGCTTCAGCAAATCTTGTTAGAAACGGTTGGAATATTCTTGTAAAATCAGCTGCTACATTTTTTATAGCCAAAGTCCTTTAAAAACAGTGCAAGTCACTGCAGCCAACAGAGATGCTCTTCCACTGGACTTGGAGATTAATCAGGATTTATGAACATATATAAAAAAGTAACCCTTTGCATAGGAAAACAGTTCACTGAAGCAATAGCAATATTTAATGAGCTGATTGCATGAAGATAATTAAAAATCTGTCCAAAATCCACAGAATCATGTATTTGCTTTTAAATCACCCTACCATTTGAACAATCCACATAGCAAAATGGATTCCAATATATGAAAAGTACAATTATATCCCAGTTTATTTAATCATTTAGCAATTACTTCAGAAATTCTTACCTGTATTTACAACTATATATTCTCACTCTGCCTTCAGTGACAGGTCCAGGGCTATGTATTATGACCTCTGGAGTGTATAATCGATCCTCTTCATTGGCATATTCAAAAACTAGAACATAGCGACCAACTTGAGGAACACTTATGGTCATCTCTAAATTGACCTAAGTCAAAATAATTGAAAAACAAAAAAGCTGTTACATTTTTCACTCCCTTTTCTTGCAGGAAGCTCCCATGTCTTGTTCTCTGAGCCAATTGATCAGCATTAGTCCAGGGCCAATCCTGTAATGCCTCACCAGAATACGCTCAGCAGAATGCAAGCAATGCTTATAACTATCACTTCATCCACTAATGAGAGTCAAACAAATTCAAGACGCAGCTGCCATTATAACAGTTCCAGGAAGGCTGTACAATAACCTTGGGAAACGAGTATATTATTTCTCTTCTTCCCAGTAGAAAGGGAGGAAAACATTAATGATGCTAAAAAATGGTCACCATCCCCTCTAAGCTATTTTTAACAACATATAAAAACCAAGTTTACTTCTCCACTGAAAAAAATATTTCCAGCAACACAGAATTCCTACTACGGTACTGGTATATATTG
The DNA here is from genome assembly GCA_013396695.1 of Sakesphorus luctuosus. Taxonomy (NCBI): domain Eukaryota; kingdom Metazoa; phylum Chordata; class Aves; order Passeriformes; family Thamnophilidae; genus Sakesphorus; species Sakesphorus luctuosus. The sequence goes on from VWZD01013579.1 coordinate 39,664, forward strand.
ATTCCCTACAATGAGGGAATGCATCTTCTCCAGCAAACAGACAAGGACACTTTCTGAAGCATCAAGATTTCCTTTTAAGTTACTTGCATAAAGTGGTTAACACAATATTTGATGCAAAATACTTCTAAATAGTTGCGCGGAAAGTGCTGTGGTTACAGAGGTTTTTGCTTCAATTGACAATATAATTCTTTTCACATTTAAACTGTTTTTTTCCTCAGTATTTCCTCAGGCTACAAACACAAACACGTAAATACTTTTGTCAACAGATCCCTTGACTTCACCGCAGTTATTCATACCAGAAATTTTGCAGATGCATCAGTGATGAAGCACCAGAGCCTGTGGTATGTGAATGTTCCTGTTGCACTTGGTATTTTGTAAAGCAATATCGAAGCACAGCAATAGAGGGCATAATCATTTTACATGTCACTATCATGTACTTGCTAAAATACCTTATTTTTGCCAAACACACTTCTAGTGAACATATGTTTCTCTTTCAAAGGACCTACAGCAGTGGCATAATTGCATCTGCTTATTTTTTAGGAAAGGAAACATTTTACATAAGTATAGCTATTTAAGCAAAAAAAAAAGATTAATTTAGAGTGATGTATGTACACTATTTCTCCTGACAAATCATTACATCATTTCTTCTGAAAAAGCCAGTATGCCTAAAGCAAAGGGATTTTTATTTAATAAAATACTTTTGCCAGAGTGGAATGTCCACTCTAGGCACAGTTTTAAATCTGCCGACACTAATCCTTTTACATAATTCTGTATAAAATGCAGACCTTGGCACAGAGTCTGTTTTTTAGGGACATGTTACAGATCTGCAAATTCTGAGCTGTGAATCTGCAACCATTTTATTCTGGTATGTTTGTAATGAACAGCACAGATGGGACTGCAACTAGCAGGCAGGAATCTGACCTCTCTTCCACTGATATGGGCCATCACTGGTTCATTAGGAGTTGGCTGTTTCACAGGTGTTCTTCTGTATTCTCCCCCATGTCTGAAATACGCTGCCTCTGAACCAAGGACACAGGAAAATCTGCCCAGAGGCAAATGCTGATAGAGCAAGCAGCTAACACAAAAAATCAACAAACAAAACATAGGATTATTATTGTTTTCAAATGCAGCAGGATAGTAACAAAATAAACCAAAGGACTGGTTTATGCTATTCTGTGGAATATATACTGACTGTTCTGTTGAAGCAGGTCCCAAATATGTGCAAGGCTCTGTAACTTGTATCTGCAAGATGGATGCTTCATAGTAATCACTAGGTAACAGCACCAGATAATCCTAAAAACAAAGAATACAACAAATGCAAGACCATGCAAAAAATGACAAAAGGAACATCTCCAGACTCTCCCAACACAATAATGAACAAAACCAACCACATAAATAGTTTTTACAGAGGATATCTGCAAGGTGTATGTTTGGGGTTTTTTTCTCTTGTTACATGGGGCAATATCATCAGAATGTGTCTCCCTAAATCTGTTCCTTCAGAAAGATGTGATGAAGGCAGCTGCTCTGTGAGCAAGGAATCTCTGAAACCACTCTCCCCTCATATCTTGTACAAGACAGTGCCCAGAAAGGAGCCTCCCTGAAGCTCAGAAACACAGCCGGATACCTGCAGTTTTCATCCATAAATGCAATCCACACGTACACAACTTAACTCTGTGTGACTCCATAAGGGAGATTCATGGATCCCAGGTGACTTAGTAAAAATATCCCATGTAATCTATTAAGCTGTACTTCAAAAGCCAGTATTTTTGTTCTGCTTTGCCTATTTAAATTAATGTATCAGAAGTTATTTATAAAAATTGTTAATTTGAGAATGTGATGGGCTGAGATCATTAATTAATTCCCTTTCAAAGGTATTAATAAAAAACCCAGTACAATAAGTACTGTCACTTCCAGCAAGAAATATGTTTGCAAACTCTTTACTAACACTTTAGGTGATATTCCACAAATTTAACACAGCACCAGGCTTAATGACCAGAGACACTGGCTACTTGTTAACTCCATACAATATATGTGAGAATTTCAGTATACATAAGAAATTCAGTCTTTATGATCACACATGTTTAAGGGTTTTCATAAATGATCACCTCAAACAGTTTCTCTTTTTCTACAAATTTCTTAGAACTGGTGCTAGAAAATCTTTCAGTTTTTCAGTGAGTGAAAGAAGAGCAGAGAGGATAAAAGCATTCAGAAAATGACCCACTCATCACGTAGGCCATCTTACAAAATTCTTATCAAGACTCTTTGTCAAGAAACTCAGGCCTTGGCTAAGCTAAGCTCTAGATGTAACATCTGATATATAAGAATTACTAACTTCTGTGAGCATTTATGGTCATCCAATTGTGCTGTATGTTAATATTAATTCATCCTTTGAAGGTACAGGTTCCAGACAGACTTAGTGTCTATAAGCACAAGAAAAATTAGAGCAGGTGAAATCAGAGAAGAAAAAAATTAAATAAGAGGTAGATCTGCAAATCTTCATAATTGTATTCTCCTACTTATATTCTTTTCACTAGTGCTGAATTTTACTTTCTTGCAGGGTTCTTTCCAGCAAATAAGTCCAGAGCAGTAATCTCATGACAACCTTCAAGCATTTGTTTTCCTTGATTGTTTCTTACCAAGAGGACTTCCTCTGCCATTATACTGACAGTCCACGTGCCTGGAACCAGTGAGAAAGGCTCTGTGGAGCTTTTTCCTGGGATTGTGACAAAAGCTGGCTCCTTACTGGGTGGAAAGACAAACTCTTTGCTCTGAGCAGCCCCTACCAGCAAAAAAAAAAAATCAAGTTAAAAAGGAAAAGGGACTGTGTAAAACATCCCTTCTTACTCAGAGAGCTAGACTGATGACCTGATCCATTAAGCTTAGTCTAACAGGAGCTGATCAATGCTTTTCTGTCAATATGTATTAACAGTGCACTTGACCCCACAGGGAACTATGCAGGGATTGTTGTTTTCATTCCTATTAGTCTTGAGCAAAATGATTCTGAGAGGCAGAGCTCTGCCCCCGTAAGGTCCAGTTTTGCAGTATTCTGAAATGGTCGCTTTTTCAGTTTCCCCTTCCAATATTTTGCATTTGACCAGTCTCTGCACTGACTCACGATACATTCAGCTGACACAAGGCCTGTTCTCGTGCAACTTTCAGCCAAATATTTCAGGTATTGGAAGTTCTGAGCAGCACCTAAAGTGCCTAGTTACAAAGAGAGACTGAAGATAACTTCTGTGCAGAAATGATAGGTCAGTTGTGGATGCCCCACCCCTGGAAGTCTTCAAGGCCAGTTTGGAAGGGGCTCTGAGCAACCTGGTCCAGTGGCAGGTGTCCTTGCCCATGGGAGGGGGCTTGGAACAAGATGATCTTTAAGGTCCCTTCCAATGCAGACCATTCTATGATGCTGTGTAGTACAGAAACATAGCTGCAGTATGCCGTATCAGCGAGAAGTCATGAGAATCAATTGTTATGAATATCTAAGGCTGCTTCTTTGAACCCCCTGGATACACTCAAAAGCTGGCTCCCTGACTGCCAGTCAATATAAGCCAGTGATGACCACAAACCGCTCCCACTCTGCTGAATGGTGTCTGTGAAGTCTTCAGTTTTGTCTTCTTTGAATTACTAAAAGGATCTACAACCTAACTCCATTGGCTCCTATCAGTATACTGAGGTTAGGCAAAGTAAGAGATAATTCTGCATATAGGCTTGGTATGACCCTACTATTCAAAGGATATGAAGTATGTGTCTTTTATAAGGGCCAAAAAGGCATCACTTTTGAAGTCTGTAATCAGAGCTAACTTGGTAGTCTGGATTCATCATTATACAACTGTTGCTTATGGAATGAAGGTAGAAGCCACATTTAAACTGAAATATTAAAGGAAAGTAAACCAGAATAAGTGCTGTTACCCCCTCTTTAAAAGTTTCATAAAGCCTATAGTTCAGAGCTTCCAGATATAGGACTGAAAGCACTGAGTTTGGCAAACACTAATAAAAACAAATACTATTGTAAGCAAATTGGTTTCATGCAAACACAGCCACAACAACAATTATATGGCAAAAATATATTAGGGGAAGCACAAAAGCACTGACACTGTTAGAGGTGATGCATTTTAAGCAACACTGAAGATTTGAATTAGGTGCATCTTGAAAAGCCTCCTCTGATCAAACACTGATGTGATCTGCTGTGCTGCTGGGTTACACCTACCTGCTTCAGGCCGAGATTGACAAGCAGATATGCGACCAGATAATGTTTCACCTCCAGGGTTAATATATCTCAGGATAATGCGAAATAAGTAGAGATTTGATTTTTCCACATTCAAAGTTATCCTCACTTCATTCTGAAAAATGGAAGTTAATAAACAAAAACAGCCATAAAGTGCTGAATAGAGGAACAGTTAGAAGCCATGCAAGCACCAGACTAAAGTCCTACAAGAAAAATGCACATGCAGAAAAGTATATACTGGAATGGCAATGCTGGTGTATGAGAGAGGAAGACAGGCAAGCCTAGTGAGAAAATTAATTCACTTACAAGTATAATTAGTGCCAAAATGTTTTCCCTCAGCAACTGATATCTTCCCTTTAGAGCTTTTTGAGCCCAGGCTGACATAGCGAAGGACTAGGTGGAAGAGCTTAGGGGAAGCCACAGTGATAGGCACAACCACCTCTGGCTGGGAAAAAAGAAAGGGAAAAAGGAGGAATGGAAAGTATATTATTTGTTACCAGCACCCAGAGAAAGAAAAACCATTTGGCGAAGACAAAAGGCTCAGGCAACTTACAAAAGAACATAGAACAAAACCTCCTATGAAGTAAAACTCCTGTTGAGTTACAGCTTATCCAGAAGGACCTAGAACAGCTGAACTAACCTGTGTTGATCCTGCACCCTGATACACAGACAGTAATTTAGTGTTATTCTCCACACTCATACCATAAAGGAGGTACCAAGGGCTGTCCATATTCCTGGCTTTCCAAGGAACAGGCCAGAATCATTAATCCTAGTCTGAGGTCACACACAAAACTCGACAGCATGCAGACTGTCCCTGCAACTTCTGCTCCTCTACCAGATCCTGCAGTTTCTTACTATGAATATATATGAATATACATACTATGAATCCTCTCTTTGCCCTGGGGCTGAACTGACACCTCTGGACCCACAAAATTCTTGAGTCTACAGGAGGCTGCATTCACATTGCCCATTATTTAGTTTCCAGAGCATGTTAAAGGTTGGTGAAGGATTAGGAAAAACAGGATTGGTGCAATCTCATGGATTTGGCTTTCTTCTTTCCATCCTAAATCCTAAAGCTTCCTACATTATCCAACTCCCACCAGTATGTCCATCACAATCCACTCACTGTCCCTTTCCAAGATGCCTGTGGCACACTGAACTCCTCACCACTGTGGTCCATTCTGCTTCCCCAAATGCACACAGGTTTTCTTATGCCTAAAAGCTACAATAATTGTAAGATTGCCACTACCTATAAGCTGCTGTGAATGTATATTCCTCAATTTTGTCATCATCACCCCAGAGACCTCCACATTCTTAATAAAAATGCAAAGCAGAAAGCAAAGCTATACATACGACAAATGGCAGGGCTGAGAGACCTGCAGAGACTGGATAACTAAAATTTAGGTGATTGTGGAAGAGCAGTAGACCAGAATGGGAAAATACAGACAAGTAGGGGAAATGTCATTTTAAATGGAAAAGAGCGACTTCTGAAGGATACTACATGGATAAGACAAACACTGAGGGAACACCTGAAAAATAGATACCAAAAAAAAAAAAATAGAAAAGGCAAAAGAAATAACAAAATATGGTTCAGGAAATCTATCAAAATGTTTTCTAAGCTTTTATGGAAAATCTAGAAGACACTGTGAAAGAAGCGAAAGAAGAAATATGTGAGGAATGAAGGAGGAAGAGGCATTGGTTGCTGGCTTCAAGTAAAGACAGGGAATGGGCAGACATTGCTCTTTAGGTTCTTGTCACCAACTTAGGCAATTCTGATCAGCACTTTAAAATCGGAGCCTGACTGTCATCTCTTCAGTCTATAATGAAACACCCATGTCAGCAGAATGACAGGGCACCAGTGACTTGCACTGCGGTCACACACAGCTTATCTATTTCACCCCAAATCTTTTAAGTTGTATTTAAATAATTTTATTTTCACAGAAAGCCATTACATTAGCCTTTTTTTGTGGTTGATATGGTAATGCTCTTTGTCTTCTGCAAGACACAGAAATGCTATGTCAAAATCAGGAAAGTTCCTTGAAATTAATAACATTATACTGTCTCATTTATGCAAGAATCTAGCTAAGAATGGTCTGGAGCTGGCAATTACTTACATGAGTGAAAAGCTTTATACAGGTAAGCAAAATAATAGATTTTTCCCAAGATTAGAAACTAAGCCCTTTCATCAACTCTGTACAAAATGCCACTGGATAAGAAATGCAAAAAGCAGCTAAGTCAGAAAGCAGACTTTAAGAAATCAAGCTACTAGAGAGTTGCCTTCATTTATGAATGCAGAATAATTCTGAAAATCCTAAAACAGGAGCTCTGGGATTAAAGAAAAAAAAAAAGAACAAAACAAAACCCAAAAGAACAAGAGAAGAGAAATTGAAAAATGAAGAACATAAGGAAATCATTGTGCCTGTGCAATGATTATGCACTCAGCCTCTAGTGATTCATTTGTCCTTGAACAAATGGAGGCTGGATACAACTATAGCTAAGCACTACTTTGAAGACGAGTGAACTAATTCCATTTATTACTCAAATCTACTGGTTTAAAATCCTGGTTCACTTGCTCAGCAGTTTAAAGTCAGACAAGTCCCTTCTCATTCAAACTATGGTGGCTTTCTTCCTGTGATTTACTTATTCCCTTAGCTGTTCTTTAGTTTATTTATAGTCTGCCATGAGATTAAAATAAATGTTGCCAATATACTCCTGCTCACAGCCTCTTTTACTAAATCACACTTTCGTCTTTGCTGTAATGTGAAGGTACCATCCATAATAAAAGTTGACATCTTTCTCTTCTTTATCCAATATAAGTTGCAAGTGTAAGATGACTTCAGTGACAGCATTGTGATGGTACCTGAAAATCTTATGCACACAGACTGCCACAGAACTGCACTATTCAAATTGTTTAGCCAAGCATCAATATTCTTCTGTTTCCGCTGTCCTTGGCATGACAAGAATTTCTGCACTAAGTATTACAGACTTTAAAATGATTAGTTCTTTCTTTACAGCTATCTCTCAAAAAAACCCAAACCTCAAAAAACATTTCTGAAGAACACATATTTGCACAAGCAATAACCTGACAATAATACCAACACTCATTAATCCACACAACAATATAGTGCCAAAGGGTTTGGATTAGTGAGCTCCTGTCCTTTTTTCTGGTTTTTTTTTTCATGGCCATGCACACATGTAGCAATATTATAAAGACATATGTACCACACACTTATGTTTTCACCCCAAAATCTTGAGTGAAATATCAGCTTACCTGTATAGAGGACATCTGGGCATACCCTCTCCAACTGAAGCCAGGAAATTCCTGAGGATCATACCCAAACCGAATTTCCCCTCCCTTAACAGTAGTACCATCTTCAATCTCAAACTTCATGTGGTGCAGATCAGGAAAGAAATAGTTTTTTTCAGGCCTTTCAAGGAGAAAAAAAACCCCAACAAATAATTACCTAATAAATTCAAGACAGCTGGTAAGATGGACAAAATGAGAATTCTCTTTCCAGAAGCTTTTACAGCTTACATACATTTTCCCATATAACCAATATATAGATATATATGCAATACTATTGCAAAACAGGTATTGGTTATTTAAGGAAACAGGTTAAAAAATCATATTAAAATAACAGAGGAAAACTGCCCAGGAAAATTAATATCAATAACCAGTAGAATTTATCAACTTTTTTATCAGCAAGTCCAGAATCTCACTGGAAAGCATATCAAGAGACTTATGGGCAGTTTCAAAAGAACTGTGCTGAAGCAGGAGCTATCAGGAACTACAGCAGGACTCACTCCCGACAGGTCGTCCCCACAACGTGTGCCCTGCACTGGCAGCTACCCAAGGGCTCCGAACATGCTGGGCTGAGGGACCCTCCAACGTCACACTGGCAGCCTGTCAGGCAAAGAGCAGAAGCCAAAGATCCCATCAGAAAAAAACTGATAGAAGTTATCTGAAAACAGATCTCACTTCAGCTAACTAAACACCATTAATGACTTGCCTCCTCCTTCCAGAGCCCTTCAGACTGTTTCAAACCCAAGTTAATACACGTGCATAAGCTGCAATTATTTTGAGCTTCCCATGCTTGTGCTGAGTTTTAGTTGTTTCTCTTTGAAATGTGACAAAGAACCAAACCAGTAATAATACACAATGCCACATTACTAAATGAAGAGCTACAGTTCTATAGAAGGGCCATTCAAATATTTTGCTAGTAAGTCAGAATTTCTACAGCAGTATCATAAGGAATATTATTAAAAGATTCCCCAAACAGCAAAATCCAAAACCTAACTAACAAAAATTGTAAGTTGTTAATTTTTCACAGTCTTGTACCCCAATATTTAATTTATCTTACAAAAGCTGCAATATACGTTTTGATATAATAGCACAAGCATATTTCTAACTTACACTGGACAACAATCTTGAATGACTTTCTACAGAAGACAGGACTTGTGGCACAAACTAAAGGCCAGCTCTAGTAACACTCCAGTAAAACAGCAAAGGAGGAGTTACACAGGTTACATGCAACTACCAGTAGTAGTGCAAAATGCTGTACACACAAGTAATCCAAACACCCCAGTTTGAAAATACAGTCTAGGGAATTCTAAAGATTTTTGTGCTAAGTGCAAATGTTCTACTAGACACGTCCTTTATTCATTTACCTTGGCAGCCAAAATAATTTTTGTTTTCAACAGCATAATAACCAGCTTCACAAGTGTCACAGGAATGTCCACAAACATTAGATTTGCAGTAACAATGCCCATTTTCCTGTGAAGAAAACAGTTCAATAACAAATGTTTCAGTAGCTTTCAGAACTTTAATATTTCAATACTCTGAATTTCCTCTAATTCTAAAGTGAGGGAACTTTCTAATCTCAACAAAAAATATTATCTGGACATAATTTATGTCATTTATCATATTTAATAAACAGATACAAAATACATGAACTCAAGAAAATGAAAAATTTTCAAAACTTCATACATACCTAGGATGTATAAAACTGATTCTTTACTGTATAAAATCATTCACTTGAAGCACAAAAGCAATAATCAGTACCAAGATTTCTATCTTACCAAACGTTACAACAATTTATCTTTACAATAACCAATTTAATTGATACCTTTTTTTAATTTCACTTTACCTGCTGACATTCTCCAACTCCACTCAGTGTTCCCCTCACATCACACTGGCATTCTGCACAAAAAAACCCAACAACTTTTCAAGATACTTCGCATGGAAAAACCCACCACTCTCAATTTGCAATTTTGAGTCATTGTGCCACAATGCGGATTTTATTCTGGAAGGTTCAGAATAGCAGACACATAATGTACAAAGTGAGAAGAAAAAAACAAAGGGGAAAGAATAAGGACTTCTAAATATGTGAAATTTACTGTTGTGTTTTTAAGTGATCGAACTTGTATTTGAAAAAAAAACCAGTACTGAGCTTGAATTTACAATTGTTTTCTTTCTTGGAAACATTCAGACAACTGATAAAAAACAGTGTCTTCCAGCCTGACTGATACCTTCTATTCTGCAGTGCTACTCTGGGACCAGTTCAACTCGCCGTATGAAATAGAAATGGAGCAAATATCGCAGGAAGGAGTTATGGTGACCTAGAAGTTTGGTGAAACCCAGTATTGACTCTGTGCCTGAAGGCAGAGATGAATTACATGAAAGGTGCAGTACTTAATATTTGTGGAGTTGTCTAGTATTTAGAGATTTACAGTCAAAAATACAGTGATACCAGTATCAGCTCTAAAGTGGCTCATCCTATCTAAGTGGCTGTTGTGGTGAAACCTGTTTGAAAGAAAATAGCTGGAGAGACTCTTTAAAGAATTTTTGTCTTTATCCTTTTTAATCCTTCTAATCCCTTTTAATCTTTATAATTATTATTATCTGCCTGAGAAACACACACTCGCTGTTAAGAAACATTTGAAAAATCACAAATTATTATAAAGACATAAACTCTAATTGATTTGTCACACCTTGAGGCCACAAAAAGGCTGTATACTTCTTTTCAAGCTAGGAGATAATATAAAGTCAAAAAGCACCTTCTTCTCAAAACGATGAACCAAATTCTGGTTTCAGGGTTACAGACAGAAATCTTGTCTCACTCCAGAAATTTGCCATAGGGCTGTATGAAGTACACATTACTGGAACTTAGAGCACACCTTGGTTCAGCACCAGGCAAACACCCATGATATTATGTTCTGCTTTCAAAAGTAACTGCTAATGTCATGGGTAATTTGATGTTACAAATAAGTAGCATGAGAAACATGCTGTTAATATGAGCTGTGAAAGTCACAGAGCACCAAAGACAATATCAGTGAATACAGGTGACGTTTAAAAGAATTTAACACATTTCATAAGCCAAAGAAATATGCCATGAAGCTGTACCTGTACATCCCTCCGGGTTTTCTCTGGCCAGGTTCCAGTACAATGGTTTGCATTTACTACAGGTAGGACCTTCAACATGCTGAAGACATTGGCAATAGCCCTAATGACAGAAACAAGTTAATATGGATCCATCTCTTTTGTAAATAAACATACTGCTCTTCAGTATTAAGAAAATCCTAATATTATTAACAGCTGAGGCAGTTTACTGACTTTTACAGGTGCATGAAAACTGACTCTGATTCAGAATGTTTAGATTTTTTTGCCTCATGCCATCAGCACAGGATTGCTACACCCTCCATACATTCATACATAATTTATTCTAAAGGCCCCAGTGGAACTACTTTCCAATTCTTTCACAGCCTTAGTGTAACTGCTCTGAAGTATCAACTGCTTTGCAAAAAGTATAAAAAACAAATTTCCTTAAAAATAATACTTAATTTTCCTATTTAGTCTTTCCTTTATTGGTGGAAGACACACATGGCTGTATAGATGAGCCTAAATAGATAGCCCTTCCATCCATCAGACTTACCCTCAAGGTTGTCTTTGCTACACATTTAGCAATGACTATGATTTCTGGTAATATGCTACTACTAATAACCATCATTGTATTCATAAAAATAATAGTGGAATAGCAACAGGTACAAAGATTTAACAATTATTTCAAGAATAACTCGATGCTGAAAGGGCCTGTTGCAACCCAGAACCAGGTCTTCGAGACATGCATAGGCTTACAGCTGCATGTATATGCTAGTGTTTTAGCACACAAAGAAGACATAAAGAGCATGCATATTCTATATATAAAAGATAAACCCTCCCCTCAACCCTTGACAGTAAATTGCACTGGTTTGATCAAAGAACAAACCATAAAATTTATTTCCACTCTTATTCTGCAAATAAGCTCATGCAACTATTTTACAGTCTTAGAACACGCTTGAGGGCTTGAGCAAAGGCACGTGAATGACTAACACACACTGTTAACTGCAGTGGTAGAATACTCACAGAGTGGGAACCAACGCTACCTGAAGGGTCACATTCAGGGTTGACACCTTTATAAAGCAAACATATTGAAAGATCTTTTGAAAACAGAGCTGTGGAATGTAGTAGTGCAGAAGCACAATGTAGCATGTCGGGCTTTTTAATATGATTACTTTGGAGAGACTCAAATACTTTAAACTTCAAGATCATGAGGAGCCTTAAATATTTTTCAAATGTGTATTTAACCTGATTTAGATGTATTTGGTTTCATATGCAAAGCAGTTACTTGGAAAAATAGAGCACTAACTTCCAGACATTTTCTTAAAGTTCCTGTGCTATCTTCTAAAACCAGGTTTTAATATTACAGTTCACTTTAAGAAATAATACACAGAATGACAAGTAAGGTGATTTAATATGTGCTGCTGGTGCATCCCTCCCTCCCTCTCCAGGCTTCAGGAGTATTCTAGAAAACCTTGCACACAGCAGATCACCCTGGAGAACCCTGCAATGCAGGACTTCCCTTCAGAGGTGTTACCTTCACAGTAGGGGAAGCTGCCGTCAGCAGAAAGGCATCTGTCACACTGTTGGCCCGTGATGCCTGTCCGACAGGCACACTGCCCCGATCCAGGCTCACACACGCCGTGCTGGGAGCCATCAGGAGAGCACTGACAAGCTACACAACAGCAAACAGTCAGTGGTGGGAGGGTTCACTCCATAGGCACCAAGCAACAATTTTCCAAAACTTTAGTGCCATAGAGGTTTTGAATACTATTTGTCTAGAGTGTTCTTAAGCTCACAGGGTCCTCGGTAACTCTCAGAGCACTCAGCCCTGCTGGAAAACTATGAGTTTGAGGTGACCTGTACCATCTAGATATGATTTTCTTCCTCTGTTCTTGACAAAAAGCAGCAGGATTACCTTGAACCAGAATGAAACTCTCTTCCTCAATTTCTCTGTCCCATCCCAAGTGCAGGCTTGGGTTTTGACCTTTTCCTTTCTTGATTTTTTTTTATGGTTACAGAAAGCACAGGGCAAATTCTGTAATTAGACCTTCACCTAAAAATATGATGGTATTCCCCTGGCCAGAGGGGTTACAACTAGATGACCTTTAATGTCCCTTCCAGCCCAAACTATTCTATGATTCTATGAAATACAGAATCTCAAATGGTATGCCCATCACAGCTTCAGATCTGAGAGCAGAGGAGGTCAGAGGCAATTTCTGAAATACACCATGCAACAGTCTTGTTTTAGATTCCTAAGTAAGGTCTCAGTTGTGCAATGATTTACATACACAGGGTAAATAAGAGTAATGCCACAAAAAAGAACAATGCTGCTACAGCCCAGCGGACTAATCTTTGCTCAGATAGTCTAAGGGTTAAATGGTTAATGACAATTATTTTAGTAAAGCAGTATCCAGTCTGCCAAAGAGAAACAAAAAATCTGTCAGATCGGGGTTTGCTGTGGTTACGGTGATTAGCAACAACATAATTATGAAGGTACGCTCCTTCTTTAGCATTGATAATATTTTGATTTTTAGCAAAGAGCAGTCCTGTTCATTGACACTAATGACAGAGCCTGCAGGCTTCTGCCTACGTGACGTGAAAAACCCATACCCATATTTTGGGCCTGATCAAGTGATCCACACGGCCAGGAAAAATTGTCAATATGGTGAAAAATTTGCAGTCAAGCTGCTCATCAAGAATAGGACTTACGGTGCAGTGTTGGCACACATGGGGAGCACACACTAATGCACTTACTTTAAAGTTTACAGGACAGTGTGTCAAATATTAGAAGCTTATACTAGTTGAAACACTGCTTATGTTTCAGAGGCTGAGTGAGCCAAAACTCATAACGGTAATACCCATTGCCCAGCCTAAGTCTTAGATTTCATACTTTAAAGGAGACACACAACTGTATGAAGGGCAAACACTGCCATGCTCACATTAATCAAATTAGCACAGGAACAGTGCTGATATGTCAGGGAGGAATTATCAGAGTGTGTGCCAGTCAAGAAGACTGGCCACTGCCTGGAAAACTATTACGGTTACATGGGGAGTTTTAGACGGAAATGCATTTGAGGAAATTTACTTTCTTCTGCATTGCAAAAATAAGAAGAAAAACCCCAGTAAAAGGTGGAAAGACTTTCACTCACGCAAGCAGCTGGGATAGCTGTAATATCCTGGAGCACACTGGTCACACCTAAGTCCAGCGTAGTTACTATGGCACAGACACTGACCTCCAGGATCACATGTATTACTCACTGAGCCGACACCATGACAATTACATTCTGCACACAGGAAAAAAAAACATCCTGATAGACACATGTCTTAATCAGCAGTTATTTAAATTAGAAATTCCAAAAAAACCCTTGCCTTGGAATGTAAATCTGTCATGAGAAAACCAGAACACTATTATTTTACCACCAAAAATAAATCCCTGAAATAGATGTTTATTCTGTAATTTCCTCCTCAACCACTGATAATCAGGTTCTCGCAATTCTACAATACAGTTTAGAGATTGTGACGTCTTGCAAAATGTGAGTGAGAGAAAGCCATCTTACAATGGGAATAATGTCACATAGAGAAGTAGTTATCAACTCTAAAAAAATTACCTCTCAGAAACAGCATCCACAAAGCCAGATGAGGTCTAGCAGCTACCAAGATGCACATAAGTAATGATGCACAAGCACAAGCTCATGATGAACAATGTAAAACCTGCTGAAATCTTAATTCTACAAGGTGGCAAGCAGCAGGAATATGCATATAATACTCAAAGCATGTTGTCAGACTGTAACAAAAGCTATTGTCAGATCATAACAACAAACTTCTTGTGGAGTTACCACTCTTTTGGGCTAACAGCTCCATCACAGATAAGATGTGCTATTTTATTGAGATGATGCTGGATGTTACACACAGTCAAACTTCACAGGTACATGAATAGGAGCCCATCTGGGAATCCCAGCTCTCCCAAGTACAAGCCAAAGTGTTGTAGTTAATTCCTTGAATTTTATGACTGACAGAAATGGCTGACTGACATAAATATAAAACAAACACTGTCTTTCTGCTACATGCTCATGTTTCTGGTTCCCCTTTTGGTTCCTCTTTCTGCTGCAATGAAACACAGCTGAGCTTACTCTGTTTACTTTAAAGATGCTTGAAAAGATGCAGGGCTTGGTAGGAAGTTAGTGTAAGGGAAATACAAACACTGAAGCTTCCAAAAACAATACCTACACTAGAGACTAGCCCTAGCTAAATATTATATTGCATTCTCTCCTAATTTTAATACCACTGTCTTGTTTAAAGGCTTATTTTTTATCATTCTATTCAAATAAAGCTTATATTGAGTTCAACAAGGCAAGACCAGTGAGATTAGTTACAGTTGCAGCAGCCCAAAAGCTACACATCCATCTTCCTTTTGAAGATAACAACTCCAAACAGGCGTAGCAGGCTGGACTGCTCACTTTCCACAACAGTTTGCGGCATGGTGCACTAATTCAAGTTTAAACTCGTGGCAGCTTATTTTAACTGAACAAAATGTGAACTGTAGCAGTTCTGAGTAATCCCACTGACTGTGTTTTCAACTATTTCTATCTGTCTTTTACAATTTGTTTTTTCATGCTCATTTAAGCTTTTATGTCTCTTTTCAGCTTTTGGTGTTCAAAGATCAAACATCTTCAATATGGGTTTGATTTGTTTTAAGATTGCTACTTGATTCTGTTCTGTTCTAAGAAAAAAAATGCTATTTTAAAACTGCTGAACAGTGTGTACCAACACAAAATCCTGATTTTATGTTTTTCATTAAAAAATGTTCATCTACTCCAGATAAAAACCACAGTCATGTGGAATATCTTTATTCCACCCATTGTGTTTGGCAACACAACACAATACATCTTTACAAGGTGTTAGTTTAACCCTAGCTGGCAACTAGGTACAAGCAGCCATTCACACCCCACCCATGGGATGAGGAGAAGAACTGGGGAAAAAAGTAAAACCCAGCACTGTACACAGTGCTAAGAAGTAAATTAACTCTATTCCAGCTCAAATCAGGACATAAGGGCATAAAGAATTCTCCTGTA
Organism: Sakesphorus luctuosus; assembly: GCA_013396695.1. Classification (NCBI taxonomy): domain Eukaryota; kingdom Metazoa; phylum Chordata; class Aves; order Passeriformes; family Thamnophilidae; genus Sakesphorus; species Sakesphorus luctuosus. Next base: position 55,340 of record VWZD01013579.1, read on the forward strand.
CATTCATAGGAGATAAACAAGTGTATAAGTTCAAAGGAAGCAGATTGACATAGCCAAAACCAAAAAATAACAAGGTGGAAGAAATAAATCATAATGCCCTATATAAACCAGGTTAATCTGAACAGGAAAGCATATACCAGAACTCAGCAATACTCAATATCCTTTCTCAATGTAAAATTCACTAAGGATTAAGGGCCCTTCTGTCACTCACTGCAAAGGCAGATAAAACCTAGGGGCCAAGCAGGACTTGATGGAGTCCTCATATGCACACAAGACTGTTATGTTATACTCCAAAAGTATATATCAAAAGTTATACTCCATTGATTTCTCTCTCTTGTAAAAAAGCAGGATAGTCCTTGGTGGCATGTACAGTGGGGAAACCCAATGGAGATCTTCCATGTTTCACGATTATTGGATGGTGGTTGGCTCAGTGCCCTGTCAGATGATCTTAAAATGAGTGAGAAATCATCGTGAAGGGCTAAATGGGAACTTCAAACTTTCAGGTCACACATTTTGCAAGGTACCAAAGACCCTCTGCAAAAGTAGATCAATGCTTCACAGCTCTGCTATGCCAGTTCCTTAGCAGTCAAGTGTGCCCTGTTGCTGTGGGCCTCCATGTGAGAATAGCCTTCAAATCCCATGGATATTAATAAGAGAGCTGTGCTGACTGAGGGTACATCAAACAGTCTGATCATGTAGAAAAAAGAAACAACCCTGTGAGTAAACAATCCATGTAATTTTTCTATACGAGGAAAACATGCCTGGAATTGGAGAACTAGAATATATGATGATTTCAACGTAAATCACAAGAGCGCCTTGCCCATTTACTGCTCTGAACATTGCTTTGGCCACTGCCAAAACAATACTCAGAAACCATTCCTTTCTGCCTTTTCAGGGGCTTGTTTGATGCTGTACAAGCAATCAATAGCCTTACCTTGACAGGCAGGAAATGAGTGGTGGCCAAGCTGGCAGCTGTCACACTGAAGTCCAGCAACCCCTGAGCGACAAAGACACCTCCCAAGAAAGTCACAGACTTCAGGCTGGGTACCTGCTGAGTTACATTCGCACACTGCAAATTAGAAAAGATATTTCAGAGGCAGTCTCTGCACAGGCTCTCTTCTTTTATCTTTCCTGAAATAAAAAATACACACAAAAAAAACCCAAAAACCAAAACTCCCTGGGGCTCAACAGGACCAAAATCTTCCCAGAAGATTTATTTTTATTTGTAATAGCTTTTATTGATTGCCCATATCAGTAATAATTAGTCATCAAGGGAAACAGTGAAAGAGCAAAAGAAGCTGGCTCAGAGTACTGGGTTCAATATCAGTGTCGAAGCACTACACTTGGCCTGTTTCCACTCAGAGTCTGATTTATCAATCTTGAGTGGTATGGCAACTACTGAAAGTAGTTCCATCTCTTTTGGGACCAACATGAAACAATTTATGGTTTGGATTTACAATCTCAGGTGGGAGTGTTTAATAAAATGCCTAAAAAGACAGAACAGAGATGGCTATTGAAGTTCAAAACCAGTCAGTTTTCTAGCATCGATTAGAAAGAGCAGCTCAGCGCATCAAAGCAATGTTGCAAACTCTAATAAATTAAACACAACTTAAAAACCCCAAACAAACAAGGATAAGTAACAAAAATGTTCCCAAAGGTATTCCAAATTTCATCAATGTTATTAAATTGAACTCCAAACTAGTCTGGCAGCTGCATCACATAGCAGACAGCAACCAAGAAAACAGGGGTAATTCTGGACAAATTTCCCGTCAACACATTTTTGTTCTTATTTGACTTCGTGACTTCTGGGAGAGCCCCTATGAACACATGTCCATGGCAAAAGAACTTCATTCTTTAGTACAGAACTCAGGTCTGTGTTTTCGATATGTTTGCCAAAAGGGAATGTTTGGCTTACCATGGCAGAAGGGGTACTGAAAATATCCAGCTGCACAGGTGTCACAGTAAAAACCCTCAAATCCAGTTCGACATCTGCAATGCCCGGTATTTCCATCGCAGTCATCGTCCAGCACTCCTGCACCATGGCACTGGCACGCTGGAGAGCACATTTGTGAAGAAAACATTTGCAGCATTAGGATCTTAAAGTTCATATTTCCCTTGGAAGCCAGAGGTTGGCATTTACTTTGGAGCGCAAGCTCCAAGTGTCAAAGAAACTACAGCACTTACGCAGACACCGTGGGCCAAAATATCCTGGTTTACAGCCTCCTTCTAGTTACAAGAGGAAAGGAAAAGAAAGAAACAAATTTAGTGCATAAAATCACACAATTCCTTGTCATTTTGCATAGAAAAACAGATCAATGCTTAGTAATTATTACTCCTGAACCGAGAAAACTATTTGTATGAGCCTTACACACAAATCTCATTTAAAAAAAACAATAATCCGTAATTGTGCTTAGTCTGCCAGCACAGATTTACAACTTCTATATAGAAGCTTTGACTTGGAGGCAGTTGCCTTTCTTATGCCTTCAGATGCTTCTCATTGAAAACGTAAATAGCTCAAGATTTGTTTTCTCCTGTTATATTTATTAATTTTCCTTCGGAGTTTTCTTTCTTCTTCCTTTTAAAAATTTGTGTGAGAGGGGGATATGCAAGAGAGCATACCCAGAGGCCTACAAGGGCAATTATTTTAGTTGCAGTACAAAGGAGATAAGTGGTACAGGAGACTGAGGCTTTGTGGTTTGTGATGACATCTGCGGACACCTGCAAAAAAACAACTGGGACTTGTAAATACGTACATAAGATTTGTACCGTCTGCTTATATCTAAGTGCCTTCTACAGTCAGGGAAGAAAACACTTTTTCACTTGCCAACATAAATTCCAGTTTTATTAAACCTAATAGAAATGAAGGTAAGAATGTTGATTTTGTGATATGAAAAAGGTTACAAGGGTTTTTTAAGTCATTAATCCTGACATGCATCAGTAGTATGTAAGTGATTAAGTGCTAGCTGGGATGATGTCCCTATTCTGCAGTGTGATAAAATATACTAAAAAATATAAGCCCACCAAAGGAATCATTGTATGGATTTCAAGCAGCTTTGCAGTTGGCTAGATGAGAAATATGTAGTTCTCTTAGAAATCAAACTCCTTCACTGCCAAGGGCAATGTACAATTTGCCAGGTCAAAGAGAACAGTCCTGAGGCAGAGGCCTTAGCATTAAGGAAGAGATTCACACCACAAATCAAGGGCTGTCGTGTCAGAAAGTTGTACGTGTCAAAGTCTTGATGGATCTGTTTGTAAGAGCACCAAACAAGATGGTCAGCCCCTCCTGCAGATGTTTGCCAGAGGCTGGTCAAAGCTATTTTGATCCATAACTCTTTCTGGAACTAGCCCACTAAACTGTTTAATATGAACATGACAATATGATGAACTTCTGGCAAGAGCAAAGGTTATCTGAAAGATAGATACCAACTGTGGCAAAATTACTACATAAATCTCCATGAAAGACCAACCTAAATGATTCCATGATTCTACAAAAGAGCAGGCATCACTGAAACAGTGCAAAACGGCAACATGAGGTGAAAACAGTACAATTGGGAAATAAAACTACCAAGAACTTGCCTATTATGTCACCAGCCACAGCATCTCTTGGAATTGGAGAAGTAAAAGGATATACAGGAGTATCTTCAAAACAAAAGAAACAAAGAGGTTTATTTGAAACAGACACATTCATTTCATTAAAAATAATGACAAACAATGAAGTCATCTCCTGTCAATACAGAGAGCATGATATTCATAGGATTTCAGCTTGGTTTTCTTCCAGTTAGGAACAGGGTAAGAAACATTTTACTTTTTATTTCCAATTCAGGCACAAACTTCTCAAAAGAACAGTACGAAAGGCTGGACATCATTTGGAAATGACACTGGGTTGCTCCCTATGCTTTCATGCAGAAAGTTTTCTTACACCACACAGTGTTAGGAGAGCTATCTAGGGAGCTCCATATTTACTTCACATTACCTGCTTCCAGCTGAAGGTCCATCTCCTTCTATGTGGCATTACCACTTGCTACACGAACTGCCAGTATTCATGACATATATAGTGCACCTTGGGAGCTTTTATTTGAGAATCCTCCAGATTGTTAGAATGTCTTTTCCACTCAAACATTTCCACATTAAGATGGGATCCAAAGTCAATGAACTACAAACATCAGCGAGACTTAGACCAATGTCTACCTGAGCTGAACTTACTTAAAAATGTTGGATTTCAATCAAGGGGATATATAAAATGTGATAATCTGGAATGCACTGTACAGACAGGATTTATTCTATCACAGCCATTGAATTCAAACAACATTCAATTTTTACAGGTTTTTTCCTTTGTTTTATATTGTTTTCCCTCTTGCATTTTTATCATAGTACCTCTGTTTTAGTCAGAGCTCAAATCTTGCCCCAGAACAACACCCGGGGCAAGATTTCAGCTGTCAGAAACACTCTTCTTTCTCTTGAGTACACAAACCATCCCACCAATGCATTTTTACAATCTTTTTACTGTTTTTATGCACCAAATACAATTCTGATTTACATTTCTTCTTGGTTAGTTCATATATAATTTTTGTGGGAAAAGGGTTGTTTACCAGATATGCAAGTTCCAAACCCTAGGAGGTGTCAAGGAGAACACATGTCTATTTTCTCCCCTGTCTCTCACTACAGTCACATTCTACTTGTTAGTCCCAGTGGTCTTTATACCTAAAGACCCTCACAGATGTTTAAACAATTTGTTCACGGTTTTAGGACTGGATTTCATGATTAAGTAAGAGATACACTGTAGACTTGATGTCTTAAATGAGTGCAGAATTGTGAGAATGCGGCACAATCTCTTTGATTTTCAAGACACTATCATTTTTTTAAATAAATCCAGCTCTCTTCAGTATTATAATAATTGATTTATCAGAACATGTAAACGTGAAGCTGAAATGCCAGATGCTCTTTAACCAAGTCAAGTGTAATGAAAACCGCTAATTTTTAGTATGCATTTAAAATACAGAAAAAGAGCCATTTTTACTTGTATACTTACAGACACAAAAAGGATAACCATAGAATCCATCAGCACAGCGTTCACAATTCTCTCCCTGGAAATTCTCCTTACAGAAGCAGTGGCCAGACCCTTCCTCACAGCCCTCCGCATGCTCCAAGTTACAACTGCAGGCTTAATAAAAGTATCAGCAAATAGGCACTCTTTGGGAAATAGTAATTTGCTTTTTACAGCAGTGCATAGTGGCATTATAACAACAGATTTGCAGTTGTGAATGACTCATTATTTAAAGAATTAACATTTTCATGCACCTACATATTTCCCAAATACTTTATATCACCTTAGAAGCAAGCCCCATGTTATTTCCTTAAAGCAATTAGGGGTTTTTAATTCCAAAAGCTGCACATTATTAACCATAGCACTGCAGCAATTATCTCTTCTGTGGCAACCACTCATCCCTCTCCATGGTCTAGGCTAAGCAGTGCACTCCATTCACCTTCCCTTACGCACTACATGCAGCATTATTGCCACAGCCCTGTTGACTTCCCATTCATTTCAATACCCAAACACAACATAACTGTAATTTCCTCCTAACTGTGAGATGGATCCTTCAGCCTGTTTGTAATCCAACCCTTATCTCTTATCTATACTCAGTTCTTCTTTTTCAAATGTTCTATTAGTAATTAACCTATTGCATCGCTTATTAGTCAATAGGTTCAGCATTGCATAAAATCAGAGGAGTGATCTTTGTGACCTTTCGAGCTACAGAATAAAATTTTCAAGTGACCAAGAGCCAAAGGATACCTCACATGTACATTAGAGAGCTAAGATAAGCAAGATCATGAGAAGAGATGAGAGTGGGTGCCTAGAGGTCCTGAGGTCCCCCCCACTGTGGGGTGTGCAGCAGCACCTCAGGTTTCTGTGATCCTACCTCCTCAGTAGCCTTTTCTGGATTACTTCTTCCTATTGTCCTGCTGCTGGTCTGAAGCTTTATGCTCATATGACACATCAGTTGAGAATAATATAATTAAAAAGGTCTAAGCAACACAGAAAGCCATTTGAGTTTTTCTCCAGCATCTTTTGGCCACTCTTTCATTTTTCCTCCCCAAAAGATAAATCTTATGCCCTTATTGTAGCCAAAAACCCCCAGGCCACCACAAGAAAATACCCTGTAGAGAAGGACTCACGTATACAGCCATCAGGAGCATTCGCTGGAACACCATAAGGACGATAGTAACCTTTTGCACATTTCTCACAGTTAATACCAGCTGTGTTATGCTGTGCAAAATAAAAAAAAAAAAGGAGAGTATAAGGTAAAAAGAGGAACTTGGAAGAATTAAGAAACAATAACATCCTTTACACTGTTCCTATATACAACTAAGAAAGGATCAGCACAGGAAAAAGTGGAATATGACTGCACTAAAGACTGCAATCATCACGTGGCATTCTTCAACTACCTGTTCTCTACAGGCTTCTAAATCATGGTATTCTTGCCTAAAGCAACTGAAATTTATCTTTAAAAGACTATAAAAAAAAGAACTACCTAAAAAATTCTTGGGGAAAAAATCTCTTTATATCATGATATCTCTTTTAATGCTACTTTCTTATCATAATATATATATCATTCACACAATGGCATCACGCATTTTTCCTCATACTATATATCAATTTTTTGCATATCCTGTGTCTAAGATCAGCAATATCAAAATAAATCAAAACCTGATCAGTCCAGTCAGCACAAAACATATTTTTCCATTCAAAAAGTTTGTCTCTCTATAAATACGTGCTTTAGGCACACAGAAAAAAAGGTTCTATGTAATTTGAACTACCGCAAAAATTTGTAATTGCCTTGTAAACACAGTCTTCAGTGTATTTCAACTTGTGTAGCAAAGCTCTCTCCTGCACTGAGGCAGCAGGAGTGTGCAACAGCAATGGCAAGTACCACTTCAGTAACTCATGGTCACAAGGCACCCTGATGAGCTCACAGATGCGTGGGCAGGGAACCAGAGAAGGAAACTTTACCCTGGAGCAACCAAAGCAGTTTCCCCCACTTCCTACTTGCTGTTTAGCTCCTCCTTAGGTAGTGCTGTAATTCAGGGCTGAGCACAGACCCAGCATTTACTAGAAGGACTAGCAGGCAGTTCATGAACAGGGCACCCAAGACACTGCACAACCTTCAGAGACTACTGGTGCTAACTCCAGTGGCACATCAGAGGCCCCAGCCCAGACAAAGTTTCAGGAAGAAGATGCCACTGTCCAGGTCTGGGGCTGTGGAGACTGCCCAGGCCTCTCCCTGAAGCTTGGGGGCAGGTCATTAACCTGTGCAGAGCTTGAAAGTAAAGATCAGAGGACTGACCAGCACAGCTGATACTGCAGTGGGTGTCTGTTACAGACCACCTGAACAAGAAGGCAAATGCAACCTTCTTTAGGGAACTAGAGAAAGCTTTGTTACTCAGATAACTCCAGATATTACAGATAACTCTAATCATGTACGTATCTGCCAGAAGGCCAATGCAGCAAGGTGCAAGCAATCCAGAAATCATTCTGAATGTATGAAAGACGATTTCTGATGCAGATGTTCACAAACCACTTAGGGGAGATGCTCTGTACCAACTAACACCCACTACCAAGGAAGACCATGTATTTTAAGATCCTGAGATAAGCAAGACAAACAGCGGAATTACAGTCCTAGGCTTCAGAAAATCAGATTTTGGCTTGTCCAGGTATCTGCTTGGCAAAGTCCTGCATGAAAGTGCCCTGGTGGGGAAAGGGGATGAAGAGAGTTAATTGATTCTCATGGACAGCTATCTTAGAAAAGTTCTTTCCAATGCTGAAGTATGGCAGAAGGTCAGCACACAGAAACAAAGAGGTTCTGATTGATCTCAAATTCAAAAACAAAGTACACAGAAGGTGGAAGCAGGGACAGGCTATGTGGTGGCAACACAAAGACATTGCCCAAACATGCAGGAGTGGAGTTAGGAGAGCTAAAGCTTAGCCGGAGTTAAAACTAGCAAGGAAGGTGAAGTACAAAAAGAAAGGTTTCTAGGAGTACTGCAGCAGCAAAAGAAATGCTAATGGAAGCCCTTTGCTCATTGGGGCAGGAGATTCAGAGAATACAGAGAGAATAAGGACAGACTCTTATCAAAGGTGCACAGAAATACAATGAGAGGCAACAGGCACAGATTGGAACATGGAAAATTTCAATTAGGTATTGGCTGAAAAACTTATCATTAAGGCAGTCAAACACTGAAACAGGTTGCCATGAGTGGTTGTGCCATTCCAGTCCTTGGAGGCGTTCAAAGCTTGGATGAACAAGTCCCTGAGCAACGTGATCAATAGACCTGCTCTGACTAGGGAGCTGGACTATGTGATTTCCAGAGCTCCCTTGTTATCAGACTCTAAAGAAACTGAATTTATCTTTTTATGCAACATTTCTATTCTATCACTTCCTCATTCAGGCATCCATCCTAACACTTTTTTCCCCTCTTGACAGAAACAGAAAAAGTAAATTAAAATCCTTGTGCTTTATCCATAAAAAAACACCAAAACCAAACCAAACCAAAACCAAAAAAATTCTGTAATTAGATTTATGGTAAACTCATTTAATCCAAATTTACTTCCACAAAATTAATTACAAACAATACATAACAGTCATATAACCAGGACTTGTAGATTTAGACTACTTTGGCTGTTTTCTATCCTGGAAGCAATATAAATGAAATGTTCTTTCATGAACGAAGAGCTGACAGAAAGGACCAACATGATTAATCTTACTAGACTGCATGAAAAAAAGTTCTGCAAAGAAATGTCAGTTGGAAGACAAAGAGCATTTCTTCTACCCATGCTAGTAAAAATAGCTCTACCCTTTTCTGTCTGCCTTTTGGACAATATCTGATTCTATTATGGCCAAAATAAGGAGAACTCTATACTGGATATTTCCTTTTTTTGTTCCTTAAATGCACAGCATGGTAATACTTAAATTATGAAGCATAGGTTTCACAGGAACATAGACTTGATGACAATTTCCTGTAATGCAACATTCTGGTCGGCTGCTTGTCACCACACATCATGCACCAGATGACTTGACAATAAAAGGAAGCCAAGACTTCCAAATAAGTCTGGATGTATTTATCCCTGAGATCACTGAGCCAGTTAATGACTCAGGTTGAAAAGGACCTCAGGAGGTCAAGTGGTTCAGTTCCACTCAAAGCAGAGATAAGCCCAAGATTAGACCAAGTTTATCAGAGCCTTTTATGATCTTTCCTCATAGTAATCAGCCAAAGTAGAACAAAAGTTACTCAGAATGAGAGACATTCTTTCTCTTCCATTTATGACTGATACAGTGTAAAGTCTCTGACATCTACATCTGAGCTGGAGCTTATGACATTCAAGGGGAAACTGAGGGAATGATTTTGGGTGGCTTGAAAAAGAGATGTTCAAGAAGGATAGAGGTGCCCAAGGCAGTTTTCCTCTACCTAAGAGGGAGTTACAAATATGACAGAAGCAAGTCTTCTCAGACATGCACAGCAAAAGCGCAAAAGTCCAAAAGCCAACTATCACAAGTTGCAATTGGGGAAATTCCTACTGAACAGTAACAAAAATCCCTTTACCATGAGTGTGATTAAGTGCTATAAAAGACTACCCAGGGTCTGTGTAATGTGCATCCTTGGAATTTTTCAGAACTCAACTGGCTATTTCTCAGTGCAACCAGATATCATTTTGCATCTAGCCTTGGTTTGAGTGCAATACTAACCCAGATGACTTCCAGAGGTCCCTTCTACGATTATGTGCTTCTCCAATACCTCTAAGTTTCCATTTTGGTATAGTCTATATCCTCCTTTACTTCTGCTGCTGAGGAAGAGTCCTCTGTGTTTTGCTGCAACAAGGGATCAGCTGGCCTGAGCTGGTCTTTTATGTGGTTGATATTACTTCCTTCTATTAAGCAGGGAAATGCTTTTATAGTTGATTGAAGTGTCACATTGTGTGGTTTTATTTGAATCACACAGGACTGAGCATAAATACAATTTCTATGTGTCTTTTACACATTAACAAGTATTGTTGCACAATGTAAATTATTCTCACATACCTTCCTCCATGTTTTGAGTACAAGTAATATCACCAGAAAAATGCGCCTATCAAGACTGGTCAGTCCCAAAACTATTGGCGCAGACATAGCTCCACTCCAGTTGCCCTTCTTCGATTGCCATTTATTTAACCTGATCAAAATTATCTTTTTACCTGGCAGTTAATGCAGACTCCTCCACCTTCATAATGCCCATGGATGTTTAAGCTTTCTCGTCGCTGATCAACATCAGCATCATAGTAGCAATCAGTGGCATGTCCATGGCAATTGCAGGCTGAAAAAGTAACATTCGAAGTCATTCTAAAAGTAACATTTCTTTATAATGCTGGAATTCAGTAATGTAGCAGAGGTGGAAAACAAGCTTAGGTTTTTTATGTGTGTGCTTAGGCATGTAGGAGTATACTCAAATGCACATTTACCTATCAACAACTGGATTTTCATACCAGGAACATAATACAGTCATGTAGCCATTAAGAAAAAGTGCTGACAGGCTTATCACAGGAAGCAACAGTTGTACCATCTCAAAACTATATAGTTCTGCATAAATGCAGAGCTAGGAAGCTCCAGAAGAATGGTTACAGCAGTTTTTTAAAATTATCAAAAACGTGCTCAAATGCTTATTCCATTTTTTCATGTTTAAAAAAATACATCTGGGCTGATGCTGGGTGCACTAAACCTTTATTTAAAATAAACAATCATGGATAAGATACACACATTTAAACAAAAAGACCTACACCAAAGAACCCTCATATATGGCTGTAGATACAGATAGACCAGCAAATTTGGCTACACATTTACCCAGCTGCTGTCTTCTGAATGGAGAAGTTTTAAGTATGGGTTAATTCTACTTCCTGAGAATTGTGAATACAAGAAGTATGAAGAACAGTATCAACGGCAACAATACTGTTGTTGTTGTTACTATTCAGAAAAGGGTGGAAATGGCTGACTGAGATAACCCATGTCCCCAGTGCATGGTTGTTTATAGCCTTCACTGTGATAAACTTTACTTTCGGTCATTTGTGGTTAGCTCCTTTCCTTTACTTTTCCCTTCTGTTAAGCCAAACAAAGGTAACAGCTGAACTCATTGCTCTGAATCCATCTCTACATACATGTTCTACTATACTTTTAAGTCCTTCTAAGAGATGTTAACAATGTAATGCTCAGAAGAGACCAAGAGATACCCATGAGGCTTTGCTTGCAGGTACAACAGCCTCACCCACGTCATCAATCTCCTCACATCAAGGTGGGAGACCTTAATCCCAAAAGAACTTTGCTGTTACCTTTGGTAAAAAGGCCTGGCAACATAAATTTCAGGGTTGGTCCAATGTTGGTGCCTTGCTTGAAAAGAAAATTAACCTTAAAAATAGCTCTACATTGAATAGTCCTTGCAAATACAGTTTGAGCAAAGGGTGATGAATTTATGCAGAAAATAATTCATCTCATTTCCTTCAGATCAGTTATTTGTATCTCATCTTAGTTAAAACTAATCCCTTCCCATTGGTGATGTTAAGCTCTTCCTGTCCTCACTGAAATCTTCCCGAACTACAATATGGTTTGGAGTAGTAGCCAAACATATCAGCAATCAAACAGAATAAACCAAAGGGCATGGCCATGGTTTTGCCATAAGCTCATCCCATATCCTCTTTTTTTCTTACTGGAGAGGAACAACAGGAATTTCTTTGAAAGAAAGCATCAAGTAAAAGAGGCTTCCCCAAGCATCTGTGTGCTAGCTGAGCTTTTAATCATATCTGCTTTAATTGCAGCACTCCAGAGAAACCTTCCCAGGAAACTCATGAAGTTTTGACTTGATAAAGCTATTACTTCATGTTTAGGGAAATCCTCCCTTCATCTGGACCTGGGGATACAATACTCTGGAACGCAATGGGTTATGGAAGTTAAGGGCCCTGGCCGTTTTTCATCCGTTATGAGGGAAGCATATAGGAGGTGGTTCTTCCAAACTATGCCAAGCACCTGGCACAACTGGGAGCACAATTCAGAGACAAATGAGTTTCCATGCCTTGCTACATGATCATACAGACAAGAGAAAGGAACTGGATAATTCTCTGTATCTTCTCTATGACCCTGTATCTGAACAGCTGTAGACAAGGAAACCTTTTCCTGGAAAATAACAACCACACAGCTGAGGTGCTGGTCTGCCATCAGATTCCCTTACAGTCTGCTGACAGGAAACCAGACAGGTCAGGACAGGGTTTCCTGGCCAGGTTGTGATAGCCTATAAAGATCTGATTGATTCATGCAATTCTTCAAGAAAATAAAATATTGCAAAAATGAGATGCTGGCTCAAGATATTAAGTCAGAAAAGGAAAGAAGAGAATATAAAAAATACATGTATATATTTACAATGTAAATAATTACTCCCTTGCCTCTAGGGCCAAACTGTCTGCTAGCTACAGCTCACATGTCTTCTAACAGCAACGAGAAATTACTTCCTCCGATTATAGTATATTCTCTCAGAGGGGAACAAAAACCTCTTCTATCTCATCAATCATGTTTTAACCACTTTCGGCCATTTGCTGTCCTGTACAGTACAAGGAAACTCATAACAAAATGTTGGGCTGACCCCTATAAGCTCCCACCAACTTTTTTCAATTAGTTTCTCTCAAGGAACCTCAGGCTTCTGGAAAGTAACAAGGTTGCTTTAATGCCTTCACTACTGGCTATCAGCAAAAGAGGTCTGCACCTGGTAAATGCTGTCAACAAATCATCTCAACTGCTAGAAGCAATCCACACCAAAAAGGCTATTTTTTTCAGAGGTAGTTAGAAACAAAGTTGTTTTGGCTCTGAATCCTGTAGATGATATCCTATAAACTCATTGTTTAAAAAACATGACATGATCTTTGCTCATTGTCTATCCTTTCTGGCAGGAAATGTTTTCCTTTCAAAGCGAGGAACTTGAATGAGGTTTTAAATATTGTTGAAAAATTGTGTCCCAACATGCCTAGCTCCTATCAAACATTTTAATCATACACAACCTCCCTTCCCCCTCCCAAGTCTTAGTACTGCAGTCTTCATTAAATAAGTCATCTCTTTATTCCTCAAACTAATTACATAGGTACATCTCTTCAGATTTCAAATAAGGTTCTCCTGTTAACAGTTTGTATCCCCTGGCTATACTACTCTAAGGAAAAGCAGACAAGAAAAATAAATTCAGTCAGACACAAAGGAAATGGCTGTGTACAGAGATGGCAATACTTTCTATACCACGCTATCTGGTTTCTGGCCAGAGGGGGGCAAAACACACATGAGTGACAGCACATCATCATCATCATGGCTAGGCTTTACGAACAAAGATTTGGGAAGGGCTCTACCCACGTGGGTGTGTCCTTCGAGCCTGTGCAGTGGATTTTTTAGATGAGGCACAGCGTGGGTGAAACTGGCCCCACCCTTTGCTCCTGAGGCTCATCTGCCACGGCCAGCGATCTTGGATGGCGACAGTGAAGTCCTCAGGACTAGAACTTAGAGCCCCCAGTATTCCCAGGAGGTCTCCCATCCAAGTACTAACCGGGGCTGCCCCTGCTTAGCTGCCGAGATTGGACAGGATCGGGCGCCAGGGTGGCATTTAACTGCCTACATGATAGTACATACCCATCATCAAAAGAGAGTCTGTGCCGTCATTTTCTTTAATAAAAGAATGAAACAGGGGTGGGAGAAAGGCAAATAAGTGGGCTTCTCCAGCCTGACTACTCAGTCTGAGGGGCTAACACACTCCAACCTCCCAACTACAAGAATGGGAAGAGGTACAAGTGTGGGATCACCAGGACTTCCCGCCAGGAACACCTTTGTGCTCACTGACAGATGGTCAGTGAGGGGCAACCATCAGCATGAGAGGGGAGGGCAGCTCAAGCACCTGTAAGCAATGGCAGCCATGAGCAAACGCTCTGCAACCTGAACACTAAGGGGCTGGGTGATGGGGAGAAAAATGTTGGAATTGTACAAGATGCCTATAGCCTCTGCTCTGCTGGGGGGATCAACTACCTGTCAGCAGACAGCTATGACTGGGGAGAGATGTTGACTCAATGTACCATGAGATGGCTTCCACTTTTACTCCTGTCATATGCTCACAAAAAGTAGTATTTTCACTGCTTTGTAAGAAAGAAAAGCATAAATAATCCTCTGTAAACTAAAAAAGGTGTTAAAACATGCAGCGTGCTGGTTATATTCTGTGAACAAGTGTGCTACATCTAATTCCCACCCCCTTGTCAATATCCCTCTTAACCCACCATCTTTTCAGCTACTTACGTTCACACATGTTTGTGCTCCCAGCTGTTGCAGGTTGCCATTGTTTCTGATTATATCCAGGGCAGCAGTGATCACAGGTTTCCCCACAAGTGTTATGCTGACAGTCACATTGAAATCTACAGAAAAAAAAGGCCCCCAATGAACCTGAATTTCAAGGGTTTTTTCTTACTTTTTAAAATAAAAATTATTTTTCCCCCTAATTTTACTGCAGTCCAAGACTTACACATACTGTGAAAAGGCCAAGATATAAGCTCACATGTAAAGAGGTCAACCAGTAATACCAGAACATTTTGGAACTTTCATAAAATTCTTCATGACTGATTACTTTAATCATGTTTATTACATAATAATCATGTAATAAACACAATTACTTTAATCACGTTTATTGAACATGTCTATTATTACTTACAGAGAACATTTATAATTGGATTTAATAGAGTGGATTATGAAGCTATTCTAGAATATTAAATCAACATGACATATAACAGTTTAGGATATATTCTATTTTGGCTTCTTTCCAAGGCTCAAGCTTGTTGACCTACAACAAATCAAAATATTTATCAGCTTTATATGCATGCTTTCATAATTGTTTCATTATGCTTTGTTTATAATAATTTTACCAGTCTTTTTAATAAACCAAAGTAATAAGCTCATCTATTATTTTAAAAACAGTCCACGCTAGCCTATGTAAAGAACAGGCTTAAATTATGGGCTAGGTCTTACTATCACGCATAGCAACTAAATCCCAGAAGGAAAAAAACCTCGAGACTGGAGAGGCCTTTTTCAATGTTCCTCTCTTATCTATGTAGTCTAAAAATGAAGGGGCAATAAAATTTTCAAGTATAATAATCCTATTCCTGTAGATTTTACAACTTCTCTACTTACTTTTCTCTAGTGTAGACATCTGGAATGGAGGCACCCATCTCCCCACTTACTCTTCATTAAAACACAACTGAAAATATTGCACTGTCCTGATAAAAGATTGTTTCAATGCTGTCATGGATAAGAGCAGGACTTGGTTTAAACTAGGTTTTTAAAATATGTTTTACACAGCCTGTTTATTCAGTCACTTCCACATAGGAGGTGAGCCAAGGTGTCTGATCTAACTGTTGGTGAAATCAATGTGGAGATCATAAAACTGACAAGGAAGGGGAACAGTTAATTCAGTTTGGTTTTATTTTTTCTAATAATGATTGAAAGCCATTGAATCTTGTCTGAGCTCAGTTATAATGCTCACTACCTTTATGAATTTTGCTGATTTTGTTCCTGAGATGGACTTCCTAAAGTAAGGTGATAGCAATTGTTTTCCAAAAAGAACAAAGGACTTTTAAGAAATTATTCAATTGCCAAGCTTTTATTTCAATTAAACTGAAAAGTCTAAGTAAAGACTTTTTATTGTTAATGGCTCTTGACACATTTACTTTTCAACCACTAGCAGATTCTATTTTTTTTAATGTAATGAAAAAATCCCTGTAAGACTATATCACTCTATAATAAAGGTCATTTGAAAACATGTATTATTTTTCTCAAATCAATGTTATGCTCCATTTACTTACTGGTATTGGTTTTCACCACTCTTTGCATTACATTCTTCAGCATGGCCATGGCAAACACATCGACCACCAATACTTATGTCCTTTATACTGTAGTAATACTGTGGAACAAGCACAAGAAGGGTGTATAGGTCTTCCCTTACTTTTATTATGTCAGAAATACCAACATCAGGTTGTTAAATCTTGCTTACTAGAACTTGAAAGGCATAGCTTTACAAAAAGCCAAATCAGGCAGCCAAGAATCAACATTCTGTTGATGGTAATGTCTCAGTATGAGACATCTACCAAATCAAAGACAATACCCATGGGGTACCTGAAAGGAGCAGGCTTGTGCAGTTCACAACAAATACATTTTGCTGAAGCTCTCCATTCCCCAGCAGCTACATAGTCACCAGTACCCAAGCCCAAAGCTTATTCCAAGTCAGCTTGAGGATGGACATGTAAATTACTGTCCATCAATGCATCAATTTGTGAGACTATGGTCTGGTCAACAAATAGGACATGCTGTTATGGACAGTGTAGTTTCCCCATTCAGTCAAAAACTATCACTAAATACTGGAAAAAGAACAAAATTACCAGCTTGGTCAAAATCACTCATGACTCCAGATGGATTTGACAATGTGATCTGAAGTTGAACTACACTGTATCATCTCCATGCTTTGCAGGCATGCAGGCAACAGAAGCTAAAAATTTAGGTGGTTCAATTCAGTGGAAATATCATTAGTGTAAACACATCAACTTCTGCATACACTTCGTAGCTCAGAATTTGTTTCCTTGTCTCCTTATAGCCAGGCAGAACAGACAGCTGGTTGTACATCTTGATGCCATCTCACAAAAATTTAAGAGGCAGACTTAAAACCACTGAAGGACGAAGGGAAATAGAGTTGCAACACTATGCAGGTACAATTCCTGCGCTCACTCTATTCACAACGCACCCCTGTAAGCCTAGACTCTCGCAGTGGTGATCCCTCTCTACTCAGCACTAGTGAGGCCACACCTGCAGTGCTGTGACCAGATCTGGGCTCCCTAGAACAAGAGAGACATAACATGCCTAAGAGTGTTGTCCATATGTTTCTTGAACTCTATTAGGCTTGGTGCTGTGACCACTTCCCTAGGGAGCCTCTCTCAGTGCCCAACCACCCTCTGGGGGAGGAACCTTTTTCTAATATCTAACCTAGACTTCCCCCAACACAAGTTCAGACCATTCCCTCTGGTCCTGTCACTGGTCACCACAGAGAAGAGATCAGTGCCTGCCCCTCCTCTTCCCCTCCCTAGGAAGTTGTAACTGCAGTGAGGTCTCCCCTCAGTCTCCTCTTCTCCAGGCTGAACAGACCAAGTGACCTCAGCCGCTCCTCACTGAGCTTCTCATTAGGGGCCTTTACAATTTTTGTTGCCCTTCTCTGATCACTCTCTAATGCCTTAATATCTTTCTTATATTGTAGCACCCAAAACTGCACACAATATTCAACGTGAGGCCACCCCAGCGCAGAGCAAAGCAGGACAACCCCATCCCTGGACCAGCTGGGGATGCTGTGCCTGATGCCCCCCAGGACACGCTGGCCCTCCTGGCTGCCAGGGCACTGCTGACTCATGTTCAACTTGCCATTGAGCAGGAACCCAGGTTCGTTTCCATAGCACTGCTTTCCAGCATCTCATTCCCCAGTCTGTACGTTGTAAATCCAGGGCTGTCCCATCCCAGGTGCAGAATCTGGCACTTTCCCCTGTTAAACTTCATATGTCTGGTGATTGCCCAGCCCTCTGTTTTGTCAAGGTCTCTCCACAGGACCTCTCTGCCTTTGAGGGAGTCCACAGCTCCTCTCAACTTTGTCATCTGCAAACTTGCTTAGTATTCCTAAGTTTTCACCTGTCTCTGTAATAAGTTTAACACAAAGATTTTTCTTAAGAATGTGAAGTATTTCATAGACTTGGAAAGTCTCTACAAGAAAAATTTGCACTCTCTTTATCAATTTAATAAAACATGTGACGTCATCCATCTATCCCACACCCTTACACTAAAGCTGTCCTGCTTGCCAAGTAAACAAAGTACCACATTTACATCTGCTTGTGAGCAACACCTTAAATTTTCCTTAAGACAATAAAGACACTTAATGGAACTGCTATCGAATAACTGGAATAGTTTTATGTTTTTCAGTGTTGAAACCCTCACACACATTTGTGCAGTGCCTCAGCCCAGGGCTTCCTCCAATTGTTACCAAATCTTCATTTTAAATGAAAAGGTTAAAAATAGCAATACAATACAAGCCTGCAATCTCCGTAAGTATATGATTTTCTATCTCATGTTCCCTTAAGGAAGATGAATTTCCTTACATTTCCCCACTGAATGGGAGTGGGACTTTGCCTTTCAAGCTCTTGGATAGCCCCAAATTCACAGACAACACTTCAGCAACTCATTTTGTGGAATGATAGTGACAAGTATGGCCTTTGATTCCTGCTCCTTCAGAAACTCAGGTACCATTTTCAGAAATTTTTTCTTTGGATATAAATAACAGAAAGTAGTTTCAAATCAAGTTGAAGATATTTGGCTCCTCAGTTCTGTATAAGATAGTTTAGAATATTTCTGTTTTGGCTATTTACAGTTCCCATGATGCACCAAACTTCCTTCTATATTATAAAGTAGGGAATAAAGACGGTCTGTTAGAAAATCCTTAATCTTTACTTCCCCTCCATAAATCTGTGCTGACACAGTTACCTTCTTGTCTCAAATGAACCCAGAGAAAATATGGGGATTTAAGGGTAGGTCACTGTAAATTTCATTGTTAGGGTGTTGCAAACTTAAAACATTCAGACCATTTTTGATCCCTAACATGCTTCATATGACTGCTGAGTGTACATGTCTCAGTGAAAACAGTACTTACTCTACGAGTTACAGTGGGGTCCCGTTGAGCTTTGGATATCAAGTGTCCAAGAAGAGTATTAGTTCTGAGAAAACGAAGACGGATGTTTGTTGCTTTTGTGAACTCTCGAAGACTAGGGGAATAAGTGAAGTTTTTTGCTCCTGGGCGGCCATTTACCAAAGATACTACAATCTAACAAAGAAGTAAGCATATTTTGTTTAAAATATATAAACTGCAAGTGCCAATAGTGGCACAGAGCAAAACTAACACAACAATCCAAAAACTGAGTACTGTTTCTGAACGTATTTGCAGCAACAACTAGGCATTTCATGCTTGAAGCCAGGATATTGGGAAAAATAGTGTTGTTAGTCTTGGACCTTCCTGAATTTTTATTATCCTTATGGCACATTGGGAAAAAAGGAGGAGAAAAAGTGCCTCTATCTCTTTTGAAAACAAAAAGTATAACACACAAAAAGTATATGTTTTAATAGGAGAAAACAATAGGAATAGTTGCAAACAGTTATTTTAACAGTCAACAGTGTCAATGGGAGTTTAGCCTCAGTAAAAACATCAGGTTTTGGCTCTTTCCCAAAGCACATTTATTTTTGGGTTAAGGCACAAACATTCCTGGAAAATATTATTGTTACCAGGTCCAGTGCTTGTGAGCGTATTAATGGTCTTTTGAAGAAAGTACACAGTGTTGCTTTAGAAAAGCCCCTCACATGAAAGCAGGTTTGTCTGACTTCCAAAACAAGGGCTCCAATACATTTTTAAAGAAACAACTGCCAACAGCCTAGTAATCATGGATCTCTACTGAATGAACAATCAAGTGTGTATGTACAGGGCTTTGTAAAAGACTCATGTATTTATAACCATCCAGATAACAGATTTCTATTTTCAAATGGCTCCTGTACTCATGTAGTAAGGGAATGATGATTGTTCCAATTGCAGCACAATTTCTTCAGGAACAGTCATACAGTATATAATAGGAGATGGCACTAACAGTGTTCTTCTGTGGAAATTATTCTTTACAGTGTCTTATTAGGAAAATTTTACAGGCATGTTAACAAACAAATTCTATTCTAATATGAAACCCAAGATCCAGTAACTCTTGAGGAGTTTAGATTTGCATTCTAACTATATCAGGAGTAAAAGCAGAATGCCAGGAGAAGCCATCAGCACAGCCAGGCATTTAACATTCATTCAAATAATACAAGTCATGGTTCTACCTAGCAAGGAACAATGGCTAAAAGCAGAGCAATGTTTTCCGAACACATGTATTATATTTTAAACATGTAGCATTTTTATATATTCTTTTTTTAAACAGTTACTTATTCTTGAATTGTAAATATCTGTTTCTACAGCCTTCACTCACATGAGCAATTTTGGTGCACTAAGTTCCATCATGCACATTGGAAGTGTTCAGAAAATGCAGTCAACACCTTCAAAAGCATATGGCTACAGTGAGATACCCAAATTACAATAAATATCAACACAGGTTGCTCTGAGTAGCCCCTACTCCCACAGGGAATGGTGAAATTTAGGAGGAGTTAGGTCACCCTCCCAAAATCTCACCTTGGTTATGGAATTACTTATGCAGATTCAATCAGTCATAGCTGAAAAATTAGTTCCAGCAACCTTGCAAAAGCAATGCTGTTGGCTTCCAGCATTACACGTTACCTTCCAAAAAGCACTTACCTCTCCGTTTTCAAGAGGCAGAATGCGAGAATACTCTGTGGTGCAAAGGACATCACTGTCCCCCCTCACTGGAAGATTAGCTTCCTTTCCAAAGCGCTCCAAGCAATCTGCTTTTGAGTCTAGTCAAGCAAGAATGAGAATTCATTTTATGGGTGAAAATAAACCCTACTGTTCTAATTTAAATTAATGAAGACATATCGCCCTTTGCTTTCAGGTAAATTTTATCCCATAAGAGAGTAATAGCAGTGATTGTGCCACTCAGCACAGAAAAACAGAAATGCCTAAAAACAATCATTTCTCTTCCTAAGCAATTCAGTAGTGAGTGCCTGACTTGCACAGTGTTTATTCTATCTTCATATTGAAAAAAAAAGTTTTATAGGTATTCCAAGATCTCACATTTTTATTTCACTTTGATTTTTGCAAGAAACTCCAAGGTTCCATGGGATGAAGGACACTACAGTTCTGATATACCCAAAAACAAGACAAACAAAATAAATTAAAAATTTCCGAGAGAGTGACAAATAGCTGAGTTATACTTTCACATTATCATACTCATACAGTGTTACCACTAATTTGGCTAACTAAGAAAAGACAAATATATTTCATGTTCACTGTTTTCTCTGCAGCTGAAATCTTTAGAGAACCTCATGGTTTGATTTTGCTGCTACTGAGTGAATGATTAAAGATACCTGTCTCCAAAGAAGCAGTGACACAAGGATTGATACTTACAAGCAAAATATTGCCAGGGAGTGTAAGTTTTTCCAAAGTCCACTGATCTTTCTAAGACCCAAAGATCTGGACGAGGAGAATTTGCAAACTTGATAAGGATGTAGGCAACATGGAAGAGCTGGTAACAGAACATACATAGAACTTGTTAGGAGATTTTCTGAACTCTACCAAAAGTACCGCAATAACAAAAGTAATGCAAATAAACAACTTTTCTTTAGCGTACACGGAGAAGGTTATTCTCTGCAGCTTCATTCCTATTAAAATAAGAGGCCAGATGTTCAGCTGGCTACCTCACCTGGCAACGTGCTCAGGTACATTAAGGCATCTGTGTCAAATGCCAACTCTCACATTTCAGAACAAGTCTGTTGTGCAGATAACTGATTGCTTGCTGTGTTAAGGTCATAGTACTTAACATGGAAAGTTAGCATCTCAACACATTGTTGAATTAAGACACTTTTGCAGCATCCTGGTACATCTGTGATGCATTCCAATCATGTAACTGTGCTCGTAGTGAAGGAATATCAAAATGATGTAAGAGAAAATGCACACATCCTTAACACTGGGACTCCATTGGTTGTGTTTGATAGTAATCTCAAACACATGTTCCTCATGTTAAGAATATTTCCAGACAATTTTGCCACTTGACAGACTTTCCAAATAGAAACAAGCCACACCAGAGTTTTGTGGGTATCAAATAACACAGGAGAGATTCTTATGGCCGATAGCTCGTTCAGTGCCTGAAACAGCTTAAAGAGCTTCAACAGCTCAAGGTTCCCAAGGCCATGAGTTTCATCTGGTTTCTTTAGGTGCTCACTATGTATCAGATAGACCACAGAGACAGAAAGCTCCCAAACATTAGAGCAAAAATGGATTTGACAAGGAAAGCTGTCTTACTTGTAAGCCTCTTGGGATAATCCACAGTCGTAAAAAACAGAACATCACTAAAAACTATCTCTACACAAAAAGCTGAACACAGATTGATTTGTAAAGGTAATTTAAAATTTAAATAACCATAACACGGATAGGAGCTGCCAATAAAAGTGAACCAATACTGAGGTACAGTCAATATTCAAGTGAAGCTGTGCTGTAATTTCTCACTCAGTAACCTCACCTGAGAATTATCTGGTGACAAGAGATTCTCACTTTGATGGAGGAGGCAGGGAGTTACAGTCAACTGTCAAGTATCTGCTGCCAGAGCCCCCTCATCAAATACACCCAAGCAGTCTATCTTTCCTCAAACCTTGCAAATGTCATGACCTGGAAGCCAATACTTTGCAAAGGTTATTAGACTTCAAACCACAAGTGCATACAAGTTCTCAAGCACAAACTGGGAACAGCACCTTTGTGCATGCCTGGCCCATTCAGCTGCTAGCTAAGAACAGTTTGATAACTGTCACACCAACTGGGACTAGCAAGAGAGATACTGGCCATACAGACATTACATGTCATCAAGTATGGCTATTCAATGCAAAGATTGGTATCCCTCCAGGAAAGTGTAATACTTCTGAAATTCCTAAGGAAAAAAATGTCTTGTGTTCTTGGTTTTCATCAGCTAAACCTCTCAAGGGGAATTTATGTGTTCAAAGAAGCTTTGCACTGGAGAGGCCTATCCATTAATAGTCTTTCTTCCCTTATATTTTAAAGTCTTTAGGAGTCCCATCCTTACATGCACATTAGCAAGTGTGGATAACACTCTGTGTGTTGAGTGACACAGATTTAATCAACACAAATGGTAGAAATCTCAATAAAAAACAAAGGAAGCAAAGGAAGCAAATAGACAAGTCCTGTCTTTTCCAGAGCTCCACTGCTCGTAGTCACATTGTGGAATCAGCACAACAATGACCTTCTACTTAACTCTCCAAAGAAATAGATGACATCTGCTTCAGCTTGTCTTAAAGTCATTATATTCTTCTACTCAGATGCTACTCAAAGGGCTGACACAGCCATTCTCATCTCATCTCTCTCACAACAGGGATATTTTCTCACAAGTGTGAACAAAACAGGAGCAGTGAATTCCACTTCCACAGTACTTCCACACTGCTGAAGAACTATGAGACAAGCTCACTTACACATCAGTGTCACTCTGGAATATAACCTTTCATATGCATCTAAAGAAAAATGGCCAAAATGAAAGCACACACCAGTTGAATCGGCATGCGGCACCTGTCAGGCACCTGTATGCCCTTTCTGCATATGTGCACAACTGTGTAATTCGCTGTGACTACTCAATGTGGGAAACTGAAATCCTGTTCAATATGTGTATTATATCAGGAACTCTGCAAGATTGTGTATGCTTAAAGAACTGCCTTTCTGCAACACACTTTGTTCATTTCCCTGCAAGTCACAAAATGGAAGAAAAAAAATAACTATGGCAACTTCACATTACTGTTGCATATGAAAACCTTCAATTCATGTGCACCTCTCCTTACATGTCATAGTTTAAAACACTGCTTAGGTTTGTACAGGAAAGGGAAAGAGATAAGTCTTGATAAAAATTAAATTGGTGTTAGTTAACAACAATGTATCACCAAAACATAGTTACTAATCCTATCATCTGTCTGCTTCTGACTTCACATGAGTGCCTATGATTTCGTTTTGACCTGGATCAAGGATACAAAATAGCATGCTTAAAATAGCATCCTGAAAATGCAGAATAGCATCCAGAATAGCAGCCTGAAAATCCAAACTTCCACTACACTTAAAATACTGACCAAGTTGATGAACAGCCTCTCTGTGGAACTGATGAGGCAACAACAGAAGAAAATTAACCACTGGCTTAGAAAATAAATCCAAGCTAAAAGAGTAACCTTGCCAACGTAAGACCTAGAAAAGCAACTATCATAGACAATTTTATGCTAAACTGGCATTTCACTAATTTAAATCTTGATCCCAACCTAAGACACACCCTGTGAAAAAATGCAGATTAAACTCAGAGTAATGTGTTCAGCCATTCAGTTTTGAGGAAAAAAGAAAGTGAGTGTCTTAATTTTTTATTAAAAAAGTTTATTTGGTAGCCTTGAAGCTGAATTTCTTTCATAAAAAAACCTATTTATCCTTCAAAAGGAGTGTTACAACTTTAAGTAAGCATTAAAAATAACTGCTTTTTTTATGAAACTTTATAATAGTAAAAATATTTTCACCAAAAAAAAAGCCTGAAATATGGCTTAATCAAATTCTTACTGTTTTCATGTATGAATATGGAACTAAGTTTAAAAGCAGAAACAGC
>VWZD01013579.1:80107-93148 GCA_013396695.1 Sakesphorus luctuosus
ACATACATATTACCAATATTACATTATAAAGACAGAGTTATTTCTATAGAAGCTCTTACAGGTGAATTCCAAATTGTGTTAAAAGAGCATATTTCAATGGACTGAGAGTTACACTGCACCATTATTGTTAATGATACAATATTCATCATCTCTAACAGCATGTATACTACCTATTTTAACCCGATAGAAAGAAACCTCCTGCTACCCATTGCATTCTCATGAGAATTCAAAACATCACAATAATACTAATGTAAAATGTTTTCTCCACTTTCTCCTTAAAAGTTTAAAAAACCCTTTATAATGGAGAAATTTCCAAGAATTTCTCCAAAAATCCTAAAATACATGAGAAAATGGAAGGCAGTTAGATATACATATATAAAGGTATAGAACCTAATCCTCCATTCCTGTCACCATAAACTCAAAACAGAATACTAAAAAACAGAAATAACTTACAAGATGAGTGCTGGACATAAACTGGCACAAAAGAAAAATCCACTATGTTCCGAACAATCATGACACTCTGCTTCACCTGTAGCAAAAGATCATTCTTCCTTTTTGGCTCATGATAAATAAAAATTCCTGGAGTGTGGTAGTAACAAGAACCCAACTACATCCAGGTAGACCATCTATCTGAGGCATTCCACAGATCTCAACATGTGTTCAAAGAGATACAACAGCAATCCTTCTTCATGTAATCTGAACTGTAGAAGTATGGATAACAGCTGTTTCCAGCAGGGTGGAATTTCCTAAGACTGTATTATCAGATATATCTACACCACCAAAACTTCCCTCAGCATCGTAAGCCTCTTCCTCTAGGCTTCTGGCATTACCTTGAATCATGTTGTTGGCACTGCACATTACTCAGAAGAGAGAGAAATCTTATCATTCAGTACATATACTAAACTTCTCAGATGTGGGCTGATGAAGGAGTGGGATTTATGAAAGAGTAAATTGTTGGCATCTGCTCCAGAACACACCTTAGTGCCACTGACTGTATATGGTTGGCATGTGCATGCCCATTAGTTTCTTAAGGTAATGAAGCCTTAAGGTCTTGAACACAGTTACCTCTCAGACCAAGCCATAAAAGTATCTATTTAAATGAAATAAAAATCCCATATGCTTTGGTTAAAATTAAAGGCTTTGATTTCTTGAAGCTGCAAAGAGGTAAGCACTCCCTCTATTCAAATATCTCAGTAGCACTTGAGCCACTCTTGCAGATCGAGATACATATAAAACACTCCTGACAGTCAATATTTGGCAACTCTCAACAATGTATTTTGCAGATGAAACGCCTATACAAAAAAAAATGCCACCTAGAGAGAGCTGACATTCTTTCTGGCAGTTGCCAGCTCCTCTTCTGGGTACATCAAAGAGTAGCTATAGCAGAGGTGCAGAGAAAATAGTGTGGGGGTGGTATCTTAGAGGCATTAGCTCTCCTGAATGTGTTGCATCCAGTTTAACTGTGTACACATACACACAGCAATGCCTAGAGAGTGACAGCGACTGGAGAGGCTCCCACCGCACAGCATGCTGAAGTCACTCCTTGTGTGCCAGCTTCACAGTCTGGGGTGCAGAAGCCAGGAATAAGTACAGGACTTCCAATGTTTTCCAATTATCTCTGTACATGCTGTATTGACATTATGCTTTTATTTAACTAGCTACTAATGCTAAAGAGCATATTTAGTTAGGTAAGTCAGTGCCTGTGAATATGCCTCATTGGCACATCTGGAAACCTTCTCTCTATTCCAGTTGATGGCAGGACCAGAAGGGAGAAGCTCTCTATACATTTCATGGGCAGTACTCTAGAAGAACTACTGCTTCCATAAATAAAGGGCAGTCCATTCTTCAGGTTCAATCAGTCCTTGGTCTTTTTGCCAAGGCTGCAGGCAAATACATCAATGACTGTCAGTTACTTCACTGAAGTTCCTCATGCAGCCACTTCTCAATTGGGATTTGGACAAAGACCAACTCAATGCTCATAATTATTTCTCACATATGGCCTGTTTCTTCACAGAACACTGAAGCTATTCATATGGGAAAGGATTTCCACAATTCAGCCCTCCGTTGTCCAGCAGATGAATGTCCCCCTGTGAGGGCTACAGTCTGACAGAAAAGAACACAGTAGTATTGTCAGCACTGCAAGGAAACGTAGGGAATTGCGGAGGGTTGGAGGCTACCAGGAAAGGTTGTGCTTCTACTATATTGTGTTGAGAGGGAGGTATTTAGAACAACATATCACAAAATGAAAGTAACATGTAGGAATGAGCATGGAAAGGATGCGGGGAGAAGAAGTACAGACACGGGGAGAGGGAAGTGAGAGCAATGAGTGGGAACAGAGATCTTCCTAAAGGGATGCTAAGGAAGAACAAGTGGAAGACAGCAACAGGAAAGCAAAGGAGAGCAAGACTTGCAAGGTTTTATTTTGAGAATAATACCAAATTAGAATCAAAAATACATTTTAAAGCCAATGACACACATCTATTAATGCAAACATAAGGAAAAAATGCTAAGCCATTCAAAAAGCATTTAATTAAAGCTTGAAGATCTCATAGCACATTGACTACATCTTAAAGGATAACATATGAGCAAGAAAGAATGTATTTATGGTATTTCCCTAATTAAGACTGGTAGCTCAGCTCTGAATGACCTGCTGGTAATGTGACTGAGGGATAAATGGAACATGTATTACCTGATACAACTTTTAGAAAATTCTATCAGACAGCTCTTATTTGATTAGCTGCACTTGTGTCAATCTAGAGTTCACAACGAGATCCACCTTACTATGGTATGAGTCAAAGATCACAACAAACTTCAAAGCATACTGTTTTGTGGCATGATCCCAAATCAGCTTCCTGCACAAACTGAAACACTCCCAACTAGAGTTCTCCTCAGTGTGAACCACAAAACAGGGATTAGTGGTGCTGTGGATTCAGAGCCGTGCAGGGGCTCCAGAGGAAAGGCTTTGGCTCACTGCTGCGACAGTTCTGTAGGACTGCAGAAGCTTCATGCAGTGGTTCTCATGGCTTGATCTGTAAGACTTCTCAGAGTTGTTATAGAGGTTATGCAATTTCACGCTAGATTTGGGTCTAATTTCAGGGTCCGTGATAACACAAAGGCTTCAACAGCCAAGCACAATGAGTGCAGTGACTATTTTTGGAAGCCAAGTTCAATGCAGCTTATGATAAATCTCCTACCACCTTGACAGTTTCTCCCTACAGGAGAAGGGCCCACAAGACACTATATTACACAAAATGATAGTTAAATTACCTGTTACTTCCGAAACATTTAAAACTATTATGTCAATCCTTTATAAGTTAAGAACAACTAGTTTTAATGACAACAGTTAGTCAGAGCTAATTGTATTCACAACAACAGATACTTTTTGCAAACCTATGGACAGAAAGGATTGTTATTAAATATAAAAATTAATCTCCTACTGTATAAAGGCAACTCAGAATATTTAACAAACTGTGAGATTTTTTTACAAAATGTTTATATGCTTTAACCGACAAAACAAAATCATGAACTCCCCCACAGGCCACAGCACTTACCTTAAATTTATGGTTGAGTTTGCCTCCTTCCCTAATAAAAGTACTAATTTGGACATTACATTCCACTGTGTGCTTTAATTTACAACAGTGACTAGTAACACTATTACATAAAAACTATTCAAGACATTAGTGCACAAGATTTTACCAAGCCTGAGTCTTTCAGCACTATATTATTCCCACAAAACCACAGTAAAAAAATTACTTATAACTAAAAGCAACAATAAAATTTGTGGGCTATACTTTTTGAAGTGCAATAGCTAGACATTTCTTTTTCATCGAACACTGTCATGCTATTATGAACCTTCATCTTCTTCTGAAGACAAAGATCAGAAAAATATCTGGGGGAGTGTTACTGTAATATCTGCTGAGCGTTAAGCAAGCCAAAGATGAGGGCACACCTGCTAAAATTAGGCAATTCAAAGAGTCAGGGAAAGGGTAATGAACTTCAGCCAGATATTCTGAATTCAGATGCTTAAAATATGGAGAAAACTACATTGGGAAAAACATGACCAATTAAAGGAATTACTGAGACTTCATTTGATGCAAATATTTTAAACAAGTCAGGAATAGCCACAGTGTAAGCAGGTATGTTAACAAAATGGAGAGGCAGCCTCAGGGATCAACATTATAACTGTTATTCAGAAGGACTGTGATTGATTAGAAATGTAACTATAGTGGCACAAAGTCAGAAAGGGAAGTAAAGCAGGGCTTTTGCTTTAAGGTCTTTGCTTTTTCTCATATTACAAAGTACTGCAAAATGAGCATTCTTCTAGCAGAAAGATTTCACATCCTGAAGGGATTTTGACTTTCAAAATTACCCCTAGCTCTTGTGAAACAGAGGCAGCACCAGGTGGGTGTTCTGTTCCAGTTCCACTGTAGTGAGCACTAAAACTTCCAACACGGTGCAACTATTTGACTAGTGTCATGAGAACACGGCAAAAGGCTCCATTGGGACTCTACTCTCAATCATAAAGATATAAAGGCAGGAATGCAGTAAATTAAAAGCTTTTGACTTTGCACCAAGTTCTGCTTCCTCTAATTGTGGATAGTTGATGACCAGCTTACACTCAGTCATTGCTTCCCTGCACACATATGTACCTTACTCATTGTCATGTTCTGCACATGCAAAAACATTTCCCTAGTTTGTTTACAGAAAAAGGTGACTTGTATAAAACAAAACAAAAAAAAACCAAAGAGGACAAATATTCAGTGAGGAAAACTACATTCCTGCTATCTTTTCAATACTACAGCTTGTGATTCTGTAAGGTGTTTGGACACATCTAACTTTAAGATTTATTTTTCCTTAAGCACCAAAACCTTCATCTCAGCTCACCTGAGGAAGAACTGCACTCTGAAATATTGTCTCTGCCAATCACTAAGAAAGTCTGCATGACTAACAGACACCAAGCTCTCAGTATTCAGGATTCTGAAATAAGGTAAGGTCTGAGTGTTTACCCGTTCCCTTGAATAGACTCACTCCATCACAGTATTTAATATTCCTCTTCATTAATAGTAAGAGGTGACTATATGAATTAGGGATGTGAGAATACTAAGCAAAATGTCAAAAGTGAGTCTCAAGCTGAAACAAATCCTGAAATTAAGGTTCCCCTGGATGAACTCAGATATGAGATAATGTCCCTGAAGCGGGGGGAAGAAAACCCCATATGAATCCTACTAAACTCTCATCCATCCAGCAGCTAAAACGATTCCCTTCTGATCACAAGACCTGAAGTAATTTTCACCTTTGTCTTGGATTTCCCTTCTTTCCTAGTAAGAGAGTTCAGAGTCATCTTTCCAAGATGTACCAAAGTAATAACATATAGGAATTGGTCTCTAAGGAGTATCATGAGAAGAGGGCACTCAGTTCATATCCTTCCCCTGGAAGGAGGCTTCTCAGAAGTTAACTCTGCACATAAGAAGTAAGACATCTGTCAGTAGGTTCTCCAAAGAAGGTAACAAAGGCACAGAGGGAATCGAAGTTTTGGATGGAGTAATGTGCTACGTAAGTGGGTGAGGATGATGCAGCACAAGTGTTGGTCACAAATATGCTGGTTACACAAGAGAAATTACAGCCTGCAACCTAATTCTGTGTCTTGCAGAGACTCTGATGGGTACAAACAGCTCAAAAGGCAAAGTCTGCCTTACTGGGAAGGGATTGCCTTCCCACACCTAATCACAGCACTCTGCTCTGCATTCAGTCTCCCAGCTTTGCATGTCCAGCCTGAAACACACACTGCCCCATAGTTTGCTGGAAAAGAATAACTGAGCAACTCATTTCACAGGAGCACAAAGCATTTGGGGATGGAACACTCCTCAACTGTACAGTGCAACACAAAATGCAACACAACTCAGACAGGTCTGGTCACTGTGTGTCAGGCTACCATGGACGCTGTGACCTCAAAATTCATTAGCTCCTACATAGCTCTCCCTTCTTTCATGGCACAGTGCAGAAAAGCAACCAAGAAAACAGGCATGTTATTAGTGTAATTAATAGAAATGCAAATGCAAAATTCACAGCAGTTTGGTTTAAACTACTGATATTCTCTATCTTATGTTGTCTGGCCTTTCTGCACTGCAGCTATACTGGACACAAAAACACCGAATTAAGATATCTCAAAATAAGAACCATTCCAGTAAGGAACTAGAGCATTCAAACACCATGTAAAACACCATGTAACAGGAAATATAAAATAAGTTGCACCTGAATCCCCAACAAAATGGTAGCTGAGTCTCAGAGAGAAATATTTTCTTAGTTATCCTTGCTGTCAACTAAATTGAACACCTAATCAGAAAGTGCTATTCTGTATAATCAGGCAATAAACAGTTACTACTGTCCAAAATATATATGCACACATATATATACACTATGCAGACCTACACATGCATTTATAGTTATATGTTTTCAGCTGGTGTTAAGTTGCACAGTGAACTAATTTCACTGGACAACTGCCCAATTATGGCAGCTGAGAATCCATCCCTGTGACTTAAAATACATATACAGAGGTTTTACTCAGCTGCTTGCCTATCACTTGCACAGGATATACGGGTGTTCATGTTACTGTCTCATTACCAATTAATATCACATTGGTTTTGCTGTCCCTTCCCTTTTAGATTGTGTTATCAGTATTTTTCTGTCTGTCTTGAAGATAGGCAAACCAGAAGGACCCCCAAGGCAAAAATAGACTCCAAACATTATTCTCAAAATATGTGCATGCATAGAGATCATGGAGTCTCTCTCTCTGTGCTCATGGAAAAGGAGAATATTAAATGTAAGGTAGATCTCAGGTTCCAATTATGAGGTCCCCCTGTGTAACCTCAGGTTAATGAGTTGCAGTGTCTGTTCAGGACAGCACACCATCATTTCATTTGTGTGATGCCAGTGGCAAGAACCCCCATCACTAAAATTCCTAAAGGAAGATAATCACTTTAATATAGTTAACTTGGTAAAAAAATACAGAACATAAGCCACACAAAAAAGCTGTGATGATGGAAGTTAAAAACATCATGTCAGAAGTTAAAATCGTCAGTTCAAAAGTCTCTCCCAATTGCAAATCATACGTATAAATGCAAGAAATGAACAAGCCTCACCCAATAGCTCATGCACTTACCTGTCCTAGATCTAAAGTGACATTGACTTCATTGTACTTTACGCCCATAGAAAGAGGAGGACTTTGCCACCAGCGCTCCGTGCCATCAATTGCATTGGTTATTGGGTGAGCTTTACTGGGATCAGCAGCATTGCAATAGTCACAAAACTGGCCCTGAAACACAATAAATTAAAAAATAGTCTCAGCCAAAATCTTATGCACTGATGACATATGCAGTTTTTAACTGAGATTCTGATCTAGAGTATTGACTAAAAATGGGATTAAATTTTGTTTCTTTGCATAGTACAATTTTTAATGCATAAATTATTCCCCAGCAACGAAATTACACACTCATACTCTGAAACACACTGACTTTTATGTTACAAACAAAACCTTCAGAATCTCAGAAAGGGAACACAAATAAATCTTCCTTTATTAATTAATTTATTGACACTGATGAAATTACCTGTATGACATCTACTGTGGTGTCTGCACAAAATTGATGAAACAAAGATCCTTAGAAATGGATTAGGACCAACAAACAAATCACCCTCAATTCTCCTAAGAGATCATGAAATATCCACATATGCATAGCCTGGTATTAATAAAACCATAAAAAAGCCCTCCATTACTTGCCTATAGGTTTAGTGTTACAATTTTATGACACTGTTCTCATTTTTTGTCATACATTCTGAATCAGAGGTTTCTGAACAATATGTACTCATGGAAAATGCAACAGATCTTACAGACTGTTCCCTTTAAGTTTTCCTTTAAAGAATCACATTGTAACCTCATTTCCAGAGGTTACTGCCCAATTTCCAGTCCATAACTAAAACCACGCTCCAGAGATGCCCTTTGAGAGTCTCTAAAGCTCTTTGTACAATAATGATGAACAAACTTCAGAAAATTTAACTGTCTTTTGATTTCACATCTTGACATGCCCAACAAGCTATTTTTATCTCCAAGAACACACATTTTACAGTCTACTAGGATTAGTGCTGAAGTGCTGTAATTAGTTATTAAAGAATCTTTTATTGTCCCATTCATTTCTTATTCCAATCACTGGGTGGAGATAATCAGTGAAAATGCTAACTGTGCCAAGCACAGACATTTGTAGAACACCAAGAGAAAAAATGGCATGCTCATGGAATGGCAGTGCACCCATCATGGTTACTTCAGTCAGACAGTTGCTTAATCCATCAGCCTGTGAGGTGTTGACACTGTTGGGACTCCTGATTAAAATAAAAACAATGGGTCAAATGTTATCTTATCAACAAAGCATATTTTCATCAAAAATATAACAAATCTTTTGTTGCTTCCACAATCCATGTTGCCTGGTATGAAGCACATTCCTACCTTTTATGAATTAACAGAATCCCATATAAGTGCCAGTATTTTGTTTGCCACTGCTGTCAGACTAACCAGTGTGAAGTAACTGGAGCAATCATACTTGTCCACTTTAAATAAAGGAATAACATTAGGGCTCTCACATTCTTGTCGGGAACAATTTTGCAAGCTTGGTGAATTTAAGATGTTTATCTCTAGTGGAATTTATTTAACATCTACCATAGTTACAAATGGATTGGAAAATACTTCATCGTTCTCATGTGATCCAAAATACACCATCTTCTGCCTTCCAAACACAAAATATTGATGTTCACTGAGTATTTCTACATCAATAGCAATAATTTCAGCATCTGCATCTAACAGCAGTTCCATCCTCATCCTCCTCTTCTGAAAAGCCCAGAACATGATGCCATTTCCAGAGGTCATGGCTACCATTAGCTGCTCTGATTCAGCACTGCCAGTGCCAACCTGACTGAGGGTTAACTCTCAAGAATTCAAAGAGTTGTTCAGAGACTTACTAAATACTCGCATACACAAGTCAGTTAACTATGTCTGGGGTCATGTTATAACATGATTTTCCTCCAGCTCTGCTAGAGAAGATGGTTTGGCTGATTTTCATATGAACTACGATACGCCAGGACACTGCTCAATTAGATAGTTTGCTGCAGCAGATACCACACCAGCCCATGCTAGCTACAGGCAACGTTGCCAGTTTTTGCAGTGACAACAAAGAACATCAAATTGCTATCTGCAAAATCAATACCCTGAGAAATCAATCTATGCACTGACTACTGCAGTTACAACCACATCACAACATCTTTCCTGACAAATGCATGCTCGAGTTCTGATATATGTAACAGTAAACAGCTTCCCTAAACAGCTTTATGATGTACTTGAAACAGTCTTAAGATCTAAATTCATATTCACAATGATCAGGCTGCAAATACACAGGAAACAGTTACTGCTACAGCAGTTTCAGCTCTGATCTGGAAACAATCTCAAAGAAAGGTTGAAGGAGTAGTAAACAATGGGAAGTATTAAAAGCAAGCATTTAATTCACATGCACTTATGTGATTTCAGTATACCAGAGCACTTGATCTGAACTCAAGATACCATCTTTTTCTTTTTGGGCACATAATTCAAAGAATTTCATTCTAACAGCTGGAGTTTCAGTCATTTATGTTACATTCCAGCAACCCTGCCAACTAGGCAGCAAAACAAAAAATGAAAAAAAAAATTATTGGACAGAGCAGCCTTGCTTCTCACTGACAGTATCTCAGGCACACCGCGTTCAGCCTGTCTGCTACAGGACACGTCTCCATTCCAGGAGACTGAGCCTGCAGACTTGGTTTGGTTTTGGCTGCAGTTCGTCAGGCAGGCAGGTGTGCATTTGTTGGTGACCTTGTTACCCTCCTTTCCCCTGTTCCTCCTGAGTGAAGGAGAAACCTGGAACTGCATGAAAGAGTTTGCTGAAATACACCAGTGTGGACCTGAGACACCCAGGGATGAAAATGTCTTGCCTGTAAGTTATAGAAGGTGACAACAATGGAGAACTTGTTCATTATTTCATACCTAGCAGTACTGTGCCCACTGGCAGGGCAGAACAGGTATGCAGTTAGATTTTAATGGACATGCCCACACCACTGTGGACAGACTGGCAGGCAAAACCAGGCATGCCATTTATCTATCAGCTGCTGAAATATTTTATACTGCTGTGCATTTCTTCACTCAACACTGTTCTTATTAAGTTATTGGCCCACATGCCAATGTGCTACATAAGGGAAACACTGCTTTCCACAGTGTGCATCCAGCACTGTCTTAAGAGCCTTGGTTGAACTGCTCAGGAAGGGACTGTCCACTCCACCGATTACCTTTAAATAAATGATCTTTCTGCATTTGCTGGATATTACAGGCTTCATTAAAAGACACATCACCAAATGACAAGCTGAAAGAGAATAAGCAATGGTAGAGCAATGGAAATAAATTTGGGGCTGCTCTTCCTCTCTTTGCCTCATTTTCAGTTAGCACAGAGCTGCATGCTCCCTTTGCCAGAGTGAGGAT
The DNA here is from genome assembly GCA_013396695.1 of Sakesphorus luctuosus. Lineage (NCBI taxonomy): Eukaryota > Metazoa > Chordata > Aves > Passeriformes > Thamnophilidae > Sakesphorus > Sakesphorus luctuosus. The sequence continues at coordinate 90,654 of VWZD01013579.1, forward strand.
CACCTTCCACACCTCCTTTCAATTTTCTCTATTCATAGAACAACAGCCACACTCCAGCCTTCTAGAGGAGACAAAAAGAGAGCGACTCAAGTGTGTGCTGTCACTTGAAATTGTACCAGCCCAACACAGTGGCTATTACACCTATCACTTTAGGTAAAATGCCACATGACCTTCTCTCAGACTCTTAAGAAACAACATGTGAATACTTCTGCTGATTTTAAACCCTTCAGTGCCCAGGTTCTGTAAAGTTTAATACACTTCTCTCCAATTTCCCATGAAAGAAGAGATTCTCTTATTTACAGTGTTTTTGAACTTGTGAGGTGATGTGTCTTGAAAATATGCACATTGTGCTGTTATCGTAATTTCCAGGGCTGTATTTCCCTGGCCTTTAGAAAGACTTTCCAACCCTTCTTGAACCACAACAATCACTGGTAAATCACAGAAGTATTCATGTTATGTATCTCAATGGAGCTTTGTTAAAACTGGAGAGAGACACTGCTGTATCTGTGCTTATACAAACGCTGTAAGACGCACAACATGCTTCCTTGTGCCAGGGCTCTGCTATCAGTAGTCTTGGGAACTTGAATTGGGCATGAACAATAACAGCCTTCTAACCTAGGACCTGCAAGTCAAATATTTAACAAGAGGTACTCCACACTTTCTAGCCTCCCTCGTCCATTACACAGCAAACCCTCATTTCCAGTTGGGTGTTAGTATATAAAGGAAATATTTACAAAAACCATCAACAGCAACATGCATCACACAACAGGCATTGTTCCACTTGCTTGATATGTTTAACTGATGTTTGTTTTGGCTGACTTTTATTATCCTGTGATTTTTGATATTTCAAGGCATGTCAGTAAGAGATTTCACTGCAGTAGCGGGCTACACCAAGTTACTGAAATATTCTTGTGCTTGCTGTTCATATGGTGGTATGGTCATTTCAGGCAACTTTAAACATAGGAGTTGCATTCAGTATGGAAGGATGGATGCCTAAACTTCAGAGGTGTGTTAGAAACTGAGAATCAAGTCGTTTCCTGATCATCACAACCTTTTTTCATAACCCCAGCCTAAGTATGTAATACCTGTGTCTCAGTTTTCCTATTAGTAAAACAGTGTATTACTCAGCCTGTAAGGAACAGTCTGCCCAGAGAGGTGGTGGATTCACAGTCCCTGGAGGTTTTCAAGATGAGAATGGATGTGGCACTTAGTGCCATGATCTAGTAATCACAGTGGTGTTGGATCAAGGGTTGGACTCGATGACCTCGGAGGTCTCTTCCAACCCAGTTGGTTCTATGATTCTATGATCTCCACAGCACTTTGGGCTTTTTTTTTTATGACCGAAGGATATACAGATATCCTACACAGATATAAGGTAAGCTGAAATTTCATGGTGCGGCAGGAAGACATGGCAGAGGGAAGCCCAGAGCAAAGCACACTGCTGGCTGTGGCTGCCTGATGAACTGCAAGGGCAGGCTGCATGACGGTACACTCTGCCTTCTGGCACATGACAAGGAGTACATATGCTGCACCTTCTTAGTCCTCTCCCCCTCTTTTGAGTATCTATTTTCATAAAGAAATGAGAAAAAGAACTCTTTTATCCACTGCAACCCCTTCTGAAGCCAGACACTAACAGTTATTTCACTATTAAACATGCAAACACCTCATAAGACTTTGAAATACAAGCCCTTCTTCCAAGATGCTAAAAATGTACTTGCATTCTTTCTGTATTGCCTGGAGTCAGGCAGTGGACCTTAAAGCTTTCAGAATCCCTTTCAAATTGCAGTTTCATTCTGGCTCTTTTTTCCTCCCTCCAAGAGAGAAATAAAATAACTTTGGAAGGTCTGAGGCTTTGGGAAAGTCCCCCCCTTGTAGCACCGATACGGAGCATCCACCACAGTACATCAGACTTTAGTGCATTTGTTACTCCTTCCTTACCCGTTAACAGACATGTCAATACAAGTTTCTACCGAAGGAAAAATATATTTCCATTAGCCTTTGTCAGGAGTTTTGTGCTTTAATGCTATCTTTCTTGAACCTGGCACAAAATGAATGCAATAATCTCGTGCTATGTTAGGAGAGAACAGCATGATCCTCGCTGCCCTCTGCGTTTATACTCCCTGTCAGAGTCCCAAGGAGTCTCTAACTTCCTCCCACAAGCAATACAAGGCACAGACGATAAGCCTCATATTTATTGCTTGCAAAATACTACAAAGCCACAAAATACTTGGCTAAACCCGGACCTCTTTCCCGTCGGAGAGATGCCTGCTCTCCAGCGAGTGGCAGCTACTGCAGCGCCGTCCCATCCATCCCCTCCAAGCTCACTGCTTTAGCCCCAGAGGCATCACGCTGCTCACCGCGGACCGTGGGACACGCGCTGAGGCCATAAAACACCACCTTGGATACTCCCTAAGGCTCTTCAGGTGCCCGACGGGTCGAGCAGCTCACGCATCCCGGGGAGCAGCTGCAGCACCGTGGGCATCCCCGCGGCGGGG